>JAXCGZ010013302.1:0-102500 GCA_037179515.1 Halocaridina rubra | reverse complement strand
GCAAGGTCTTTGGAGTACTTGAGATGGTCTATGGTACACGTAATTAACACAAGCTTAAAATGTGCCTGCAGTATTTGAAAGTATACATACATACATACATACATACATACATACATACAATGTTATTGTTATAGCCTATCTAATCATTGTTTATATTTGCTTTTGTAGACAGACACACAATGCAAATTTTGGTCCTACACTTTAGAAGATGGACAATTGTCCATTACGTAAGAAAATCAACAAATCCGAAGACACAGTGACAATGTGTTTCCAATACTCTGATAGCCCTCCTTAGTGTCTTTATACTTGTAAAAATTAGTGTATCATAATATATTGATTGAAAAAATAAAAATGTAATTATGCAATTCTTTTTGGGGTCATACCAAGTATTGGATTAGATCAGGTTAGGTTAAGTTAAACTAGGTTAGTGAAGGTAAGGTTAATTATTATTATTATTATTATTATTATTTATTATTATTATTATTATTATTATTAAACTTTATTTCCATTTCAATACAATGGGTATTCGTCAGCCAGGGCAAGCCCCAACCCCCCACTGTGGTGTCCACCCACAGTAGTTCCTGCCAGTAAACAGCTTAAACTTTCGGTCTTGGACGGGAACCGATCTTTAGACCTCGTGGATGCGAAGCCAGCGCGTTACCACTGTACTAGCCAGCAGAGAGAGAGAGAGAGAGAGAGAGAGAGAGAGAGAGAGAGAGAGAGAGAGAGAGAGAGAGTGTAATAAGTAAATGTAGGTTAAGCATTAACCTAAGTTAACCTTACCTAACCTAACAAGTTACGGGGTTATTTATTGCCCTGGGGGAGCTATCTATACTTGATCAGAAGTATTCTTACATCCCATTTACTGAGTTAGATATTCAAGCTTTAATAATACCAAGAGATAAATACTTACCATGAGGTGGCAGATATTTAAAAGGAAAAACTGTTTACTCAGTAGAAACAAACAGGGCAGAGACTCGAATCTCAAAACGGGCGTAGAAAAATTCACTTTCTAAATGGCATTAGCAGAGTGCCAACAGGGGGTATGCAATGACACTTAAACAACACTGATGAATTGGCACCACATCGGACGATCGGCAATTAAGCACAAACAATTGCCATAAACAAATGATAATTCTATATCGTCTAATCGCTCCTGATGGCGCCTAGCTGCTTGTTTGTTGACGTTTGCAGTTATCAAGAAGTCTGCTTTTTTCAGCGCTGCCCAACCGCAATTATTGAAGGAGGAGTTACAGATGACGTATTATTGTAGTGATAGAAGCTCTTGCCACTGTTTAAAGTAATTAATTTATTTATTATACATTTACTTATTACATTCTCTCTCTCTCTCTCTCTCTCTCTCTCTCTCTGGCTCTATCTATAGTATAAATTAATTAATTAAATTATATATTCACTTATTTATTATCTCTCTCTCTCTCTCTCTCTCTCTCTCTCTCTCTCTCTCTCTCTCTCTCCTCTGGCTTTATCTACAGTATAAATTAATTAATTAATTAAATTATATATTTACTTATTTATTACATCTCTCTCTCTCTCTCTCTCTCTCTCTCTCTCTCTCTCTCTCTCTCTCTCTCTCTCTCTCTCTCTCTCATCTATATATTAATTTGCTTATTACATTCTATCTCTCATATCAGATACTACCAACACACCTAATTACCTTGTGTAGCATAGTTATAAGAAGAGAGAATTCTTGAAAAAGCTTTCACACCAGAGTGGCACGTCACACGTAGCATGCCACGTGCGACGTGCCACTTTGTTGAGAAAACGGCCTTTCATACGTAAATCAGGGTTGATCAAAACACTGAATAATATGTAAATATCGACAATAGTTTGGTGATATACAGGGTGGACCATAATGATGGGAAAATAACATTTAAAATGTGTCTCATTATTATGGTCCACCCTGTACATACAATTTTTCTTCAAATATCGTAATAATCAATAAAGTAACAAAAGGAAATGACGGACAGATATATAGTCACCAAAATATATATAATGGCTCTGGGGTCAAAAATAAATTCTCAAATTTAATCAAGATGTCTAGTGTTGAGAAATTTATCTAGTTTTAAAATTTCCAACTAAAATCAAACACTATGCTAATGGGGGTGGACACATTATGTTGCAACTGAGTCCTTTTTTTTTCTATGATTGTAACACTAGGACTGGCCAACAAAAAATAAATCTACCCTCATCGGGCCTGACCACGAAGAAAACATAGAGAGAAACAGAGATAGGGAGTATTGTGACATGTCAGATGTGAAGGGATAATAACGCATGTTTAACGAATATCCAAGAATATTCGGTGTTGATGTAGGCATAGAAAGAGAAACGTAACTGAAGGAAGACTTTAAGGTTGGATTCCTTTCCTAACGCCCTGTTAATCGTTTCCAGACTCCTGCGCTATACCACTGAGACACCGTGGCCCATATCCATTCCTTATCGAATATACGAGACACGAACTAGAAACCGTGAGATATAAAAGCAACTTAAATCACGTCTTTCCCTTTTTCTAATCTATTATTGTATTATTTATGTGATTGGATTCCCATTATCACTCAAAAACACCGACCGGAATTCTTACCTGTTATTCACCTTTCACCCCTGCGAGGAAAATTCTGTACTCTCCTTGTTTACTGTGACCCAGCGGCCGGTAGAGTGAATGGAAACATACCTAAACACCTTATATAAATACCTACCTTAAGTTCGCACACCTTCACCAATCAGGAACCAGACAACACGAGGCTCTTGACCAATCGCATCTACTGAAAGAGAAGAAGAAAGAGGAAGTCTTGTAGACATAAGAAACCTGGAATCCAACCTGCTTCGGAATTTGAGTTGGTCTAAAACGTAGTTTTCTGCTCAAATAAACTGTTTTAAACAATGTTTAGACTGATGTTTTGACTCTTAGATTTCTCTTTTATGCCTGTCACAGACCTGAAACGTAAAATGCATTTTTACTCTAAGGTTAAAATTGTAAAAAAAAAAAAATAGCTCTGAATTAGACTGAGGTCCTGTCATACTAAGGAAGGTGTGCATGCATTTCCACACGTAGGAAGCAGTCATAGAGAATATTTATATTTTTTTTTATTATTTCTTATTCCGTGCCTCGAGCTATCTAATCGTGTGCTTGGTGTTTGCGGTAATTTGGAATATAATTATTAGCGCTGTATCTCGAATTATCTAATCGCTTTATTCATAGCAATAATATGTTCCGATTTTGCCAAAATATTACTCATCGCTGATCATAATTGAGGAAGGTCTGGGAGAGAAGAACTACTTATTTATTTATTTATTTATTTATCTGTCTATCTATCTATCTATCTATCTATCTATCTATCTATTTATTTATTTATTTATTCATTTATTTCTTTATTTGTCTATCTATCTATCTATCTATCTATCTATCTATTATTTGATAGTTGCACCTCGCAAATTATCATAAATGCATGTTGCAGATGTGAAAACTACATTTAACAACAAGTTTTAGTTCAACGCCTCTACTACTACTACTACTACTACTACTACTACTACTACTACTACTACTACTAATAATAATAATAATAATAATAATAATAATAATAATAATAATAATAATAATAATAATAATAATAATAATAATAATAATAATAATAACAATAATAATATTAATAATAATAATATTAATAATCATCATCATCATCATCATCACCATCATCATCATCAGTGGCATCATCTGTCTTTATGTACGTTTTTTACGCACACAAGATGTCCTCTTCGAAGACCTTGTGTATACACAACTACAGAAGGAGTCTAACGCTATTCATTAAGGTGTGTAAACTTACCAATGCAAATTGAGCTGAAAATTACAAGCAATCCCTCTTACAATACTTCAAGGACAGAGCATAGATTACTGTCTATTAGTCTATATTGCCATATTCTGTCTATATATATATGAGTTGCTTTGTCCATTAAAAATGAGTTGTTTTTTTTTCATGAATATCTGGAGTTATAATAATCTTTGGTTTAGGTGTCACTACTAGTCCCCATTATGGGGATGAGCACAGACAGACTACAGTTGGGGAGTTATGGCTGAATGCCCCTTCTATCATCCCATGGTGGACTCGATCACGGGTATGTCAAATCCGAGTCGAACATTCCATCATTACTTATAGATAATAATAATAAAAAAAAAATAATTCGATTTACCAGAAAGGTTATACAGTATACAGATTGTTCCGGTTTTACGTCACGAACTCCCTTTTCTACCAAGGCCTAGGACGGTTGCCTTCTTGCTAAGGACTTGTTTTGGCAGATGTAATCGTTACCCTGAGTGCATGCCCTTGCTAACCTCAGACCGCGACGGGGCGCTAACCCTCGATCTGACGCCTCAGAGTCGCGGACGCTACCGACTGAGCCACGGTGACTACAAAGGTTATATACAGATTAATAATGTTTATATATAACCAGGAGTTCAGGTTAAGGAAATGGTTAACTCTATCTTCATGGCTTGCTGTCCTTGCAAAAATTCTCTTTATTTCCATCATCAACGACCTTTATCTCCAGTCACTAATGATCATTACACAGCGTATGTGCTATTGTAATTACAGAAGTCATCGAAGAAGAGTCTAGCCAAACTGTAATGGACTCGATTGCCGACGTCTTGAGAGAGGGAAAAAAAAAATGTGTTGGACTGAAGGATGAAATTTAGTGAAGTCGGCCATTGTAAATAAATATTATGGCCTAATTACTCACAAAAGATATATATATATATATATATATATATATATATATATATATATATATATATATATATATATATATATATATATATATATATATATATATATATATATATATATATATATATATATATATATATATATATATATATATATATATATATATATTGACTGATGAATATATTCCTATATTATATAAATGTTTATTAAACCTATCACTAAGTTATTGATTTTACTTTCCTTATATTTTAAAACTTTTCAAAGGTTGTTTAGTGTAGTGAATGGAGGAAAATCTTCTTCTTCTTCTTCTTCTTCTTCTTCATAAAAGAGCAAGTCACCCATGAAGCAACCATCGTGTTTATCTCGATAGGAATAATAAATAATAAATTTGTGCTCGAAGTAGGTTTGTTTACCGATGTGATTGAAGAAACCCTAGAGGCAAACAAACCAAACATCATAAATGCAAAATACAAACGCTGGTTTGCATGTTTGAAGACATCTTGACATTATTGCAAACTTTCATGTCTGCCTTTCCAATGCATGACATTAGACAGGTGCTGTTAAAGGACCTTGTCTGTCATATCAGCGAACCCGGGTTCAAACCTGCCTCGTTCCGTGATGTAAAAGTTAAATATTCTCTAAGGAATGTCGTTATGCAAGAGACAGTGGTGGCGTCTCTTGTCTGTAGCTCCTACCTCTCCAGGAAAGATTACCGAGTTCATGAATGGAAATACCAGGCCAATTGTGAATTAAACAACTGATCAAGTAAAGATTAGTGACCCCTAAGTATTAAATAACCCCTTAAATTGAAGGTTTAGGTTAGGTTTGATATTAACTTATCCCATCCTTCATCTTCGAGAATCAAATTAAAAAAAGCACACAAATTAGCAAATTTAAACAGTAATTCCTTCTGTAGAGCCCCCAACCGGGAGGTTATCACATATCCTTTTTGTTCAAAAGCACTTCCCTGAATCTAAGTGTTTACTATAATGTACTAACTTATCACAGTTCTGCACTTGGTTAACTCGTATCACTCTACTCGTACTAATGAAGTTGTACTGGAAAGCAAAATTGAGGGGAGGTCAAGTAGTACAGTATATCTCGAGATTACTTTAAAAAATATTTCTTCTTCTTCTTCTTTTTATATGCTTAGATGTGTTGGAAAACATGGAGGAGGTCAAGTTTAATATCTCGAAACCATAGTAAAATGAAGATAACTTCTTCTCCTGCAGCGCTTCTTATGCTTATATGGATTGCTCTTTTTCACTAACCTCTTGGAGGTTGATGTTTCATGATAACTCAATGTTCTTACGGCCATTGTTGTCCTGCTATCCTGCACTGCTTCATTTAGTTTTATCTCCAGCTTTTTACATGTTTGTATGGGGTTGCTGTTCTCACATGCCTCTTGGAGGTAAGTCTGTTTTTTGCCTTAAAGTTTTGCAACTAGATGCCCTTCTTAACAGCAACCACGTTTTCTCACTAGCCTCTGGTTTATACTTCAAAATCCCCTTCTTAAAGTCCCCTCTATTCAATTTTTTACTTCAGTTACGGTTCTTTTCCCAAGCCCACATTCACCCCGACTGTTCTGAAGTATTCGTTACACATCTCTTATCATCCCTTTTCTACTGACAAGTCACAACACTCTCTGTCTCTGTATCTCTGTACTTTCTTTCTCTTCATTATTGTTTTCATTAATATGACAATTCTTTCAGCCTGTCTTGTTATTGTTTATCATTCCTTACCCTTAAACTACGACTTGTTTTCATCTGCATTATTGGTGCCTGGGCCCGATGAGAGCAATTTTCTTTTTCCGTCCCAGTGTTGCAAATAAAAGGTATAATGGAATTACCCAGACGCAGAGCAGACGCTGAGCTGAGCTGACTTTGCTCCCCAGGATTGGCTTGATTGTGAAATGGAAAATCACACTAGGACGAAGCACAAAGTTTTCTCGTCATGATACCAAACAAAGACTTGAATGGTGGTTAGAGTAGGCCAATATAAAGTGCAAATTGCATTTGCCTTGAGTGACTTTACTGTAAATTCCACTAGAAAGTTTAAGCAATAGTTGAAAAGGAGGATCTGGTAAATATGAGTGAACCCCAGAACATTGCATAATCCCTTAAATTGTGAGGTTAAGTTGAGTTAGGTTGGGTAAAAATGGTTCATGTATTTACACATTAGAAGATGAAAGAAATTCCACTAGAAAGTCTAGGCCATAGTCGAAAAGGAGGATCAGGTAAATATTAGGGACCCCGTAAATTACTAGGCTAGGTTAGGTTTGGTAATTTTTTTTCCTTCACGTATTTTCTACTCTAATAACTGTGTAACAAAAAAATAATAATAATGAAACTTAAAAGCAAATTAAATACTGAAATAGATTTTCACGATATAGATAAAGTTCCGGTTTTACGTCACGGACTCCCTTTTCTACCAAGGGCTAGGACGGTTGCCTTCTTGCGAAGGACTTGTTTAGGCAGATGTAATCGTTACCCTGAGTGCATGCCCTTGCTAACCTCAGACCGTAACCGGGCGCGAACCCTCGAGCTGACGCCTCAGAGTCGCAGACGCTACCGCTTGAGCCACGGTGACTACTACACGATATAGATAAAGTAATAACTAAATATTACTGCTACAGATACAAAGCTTTTTAAAGACTAACTATTAACTAGGTAAATATAAACAAACTTGAAAACAAGTGTTTATGCCAAACACCTGTTGGAATAAGATAAATAACAGGTGTGCTTCGCAGAAAATAGTTTTGGCATCTGATGTTGATATTCAAGGGGGAAAAAATATCTGTTGTTTTGATCCATCCTTAAAAACTGTAAAATATAATTGAATTTCACTGTTTCGTGTCGCTAAAGATAAAATTGGGCAATGATTTGGGGGATCAGATATTTTCTATGGTTTTATTTAATTATTCAACCATTGTCTGGAGATCACTGGGTCCGTTTGATTGGAAAGGGGCTTTATGCGATGAATTTCACTGTTTCGCGTCGCTAAAGATAAAATTGGGCAATGATTTGGGGGATCAGATATTTTCTATGGTTTTATTTAATCATTCAACCATTGTCTGGAGATCACTGGGTCCGTTTGATTGAAGAGGGGCTTTAGGCGATGAATTTCACTGTTTCGCGTCGCTAAAGATAAAATTGGGCAATGAATTGGGGAATCAGATATTTCCTAAGGTTTTATTTGATTATTCAACCATTGTCTGGAGATCACTGGGTCAGTTTGATTGGAGAGGGGCTTTAGGCGATGACTAAATTGTAGATTTAGATTCGAGCTTTGTGTTATCACTGTCCCTTGCCTCTGCCTTTCATTAGAGGTCTTCGCCCTTTAACAATTGAACATTCAGTCTTAATTCCCCAGCCACAACCTGTCTGTGTCCAACCCCATATTGGGAGTAATATTGACACATACAACAGCAATATGAAAGTCATTTTAACTCTACGGTCGTTTAACATACATTTAAGGCAAGACATTTCGATATAATGTGGATTCATTTTTACGTCACGATCTCCCTTTTCTACTAAGGGCTAGGACGGTTGCCGTCTTACGAAGGACTTGTTTTGGCAGATGTAATCGTTACCCTGAGTGTATGCTCTTACTAACCTCAGTCCGTAATGGGGCTGATCAAGGTTAATGGCAAGGGATATCTCATTGCTTGAATAGTAGCAGTAGTAGTAGTAGTAGTAGTAGTAGTAGTAGTAGTAGTAGTAGTAGTAGTAGTAGTAGTAGTAGTGTAAGAAAAAGAAGACTTAATTTTACCTCCGAAGCCATCAGGAAACCAATTCACTGCCCTTGGCCCTAGTTTTGTGCTTAACACTTGTGTGCTGCAGAAATGACAACCTTCGCCTTATTTAACCTGTCATTTTCTTCTTTCTGTCTAAGAGTTAAACGATTTCTATGCAAGCGAGGGATCACAGTTCTGTCTCCCATAATTTCTTCTTTCCATATCATGGAATGAGGGACGAGAATATATATATATATATATATATATATATATATATATATATATATATATATATATATATATATATATATATATATATATATATATAATGTATGTATGCATATATTATGAATCACAGTTTACCCCTGACAGGGACTAAAACCTAAGACACATAATTACTGTGCTAAGGCGCTATAAACTACACCACTAAAGGTATAAAAGAGAAACAAACCTACAGCTCAACTGCTATACTAGGAATGAACGCATTCTATCGAAATGGCTTTTTGTTCATGTTACAGTTTCTCCTAACCTCACTCGTGGCTTCGGTGATTATGTGTCCTAGGTTCAAGTCCCAATCGGGGTAAACTATGATACAGACAGGTAGATAGAGAGATATATTAAGCATAATTACTATATTGTGAATATATATATATATATATATATATATATATATATATATATATATATATATACATATATATATATATATATATATATATATATATATATATATATATATATATATATATATATATATATATATATATATATATATATATATATATATGAATCATTTTTACCCCGACCGGGACTCGAACCTAGGACTTATGATTACTAAGTCAAGGCGCTACCACTACACCACAGAAGGTTAAAAGGAATCCAACCTTATAGCTTATATCTGCTATACATAGGAATGAACGCATTCTAACTGAATGCCACTATGTTCATATTACAGATTCCCCAACCTCACTCGTGGCTTCATTTTAGCATTTAATTAAATTCCCAATCTTATTCGAGCCATGAAATAACCAAATAAGCACATTACGTATGTGAAAACATGAATCATATTTTTACCCCGACCGGGACTCGAACCTAGGACTTATGATTACTAAGTCAAGGTGCTATAAGGTTGGATTCCTTTTAACCTTCTGTGGTGTAGTGGTAGTGCCTTGACTTAGTAATCATAAGTCCTAGGTTCGAGTCCCGGTCGGGGTAAAAAATAATTCATGTTTTCACATATGTAATGTGCTTATTTGGTTATTTCACGGCCCGAATAAGATTGGGAATTTAATTAAATGCTAAAATGAAGCCACGAGTGAGGTTGGGGAATCTGTAATATGAACATACTGGCATTCAGTTAGAATGCGTTCATTCCTAAGTATAGCAGATATAAGCTATAAGGTTGGATTCCTTTTAACCTTCTGTGGTGTAGTGGTAGCGCCTTGACTTAGTAATCATAAGTCCTAGGTTCGAGTCCCGGTCGGGGTAAAAAATGATTCATGTTTTCACATATGTAATGTGCTTATTTGGTTATATATATATATATATATATATATATATATATATATATATATATATATATATATATATATATATACAGGGCTAGATAGATAGATAGACAGACAGATAGATAGAGAGATATATTAAGCATAATTACTTTATTGTGAAAGAAAACTGAATGTAGGGGTTTAAAATTTTCCTATTTGAAAAACATAAGAAGATTAAATGTTTACGTTTAAGATAAATAAGTTGCTTATTACTAAATTTAAATAAACATTTATAGAGTAGTATTACTTTATATGTTCGATTACCTTTTAAATTACAGAATTTTTATAAATGTATGATATACTATAGCTTACTTGATTACTAAAAAAAAAATAATGATACTAAAAGAAACTGAAAAGACTAGTTGGCAACTTTATTCTTGGGTGAGACCAGGTCAATATGGCGGAGGGAATTAAATTTCGATTTTATCAGTTGCCGTCTTTTTTCGGAGTTATTTCTTATTATATGTTTATTTTGAATGCTTATTTGGACACTGTGAAGGTATGTATTACATAAAAACTCTGTATTTGTGTTGACAAGCTTTAAAATTACGAAAATCTAGGTTGTAGGAATATACCAGGAACAAAGTTTTTTTTCTTCCGTAAATCACTGTAGATCAGTGGTTCTCAACCGGGGTCCACATGGACCCTGGAGATCCATGTATTATTCCTGGTGGTCCACAGGCAAAATAGAACAAATTGGGGGTCCACAGTGATATTTTGGTGGTCCATGAAGCAGTTGCACTTCAGAACGGTTTTTATTACTAAAAATAAAATTCCCATTGTAATTAACACCATATTGAAATAAGTAAAAAATATACATGAATAATTCTTCCTCACTTCTTTTATAATTTTTTTTTTATGATTGTGAAACCAGGACAGGCCAAAAAAAAAAAATTATAAAATAAAAGAGCCCTCATCGGGCCTGGGCACGAAGAATACATAAAGTAAAGAGAAACAGAGATGGAGAGTGTAATGACTTGTCAGATGTGACGGGATAATAAAAGATGTGTTATGAATATCCAAAAATATTCAGTGTAGCTGTAGGCGGAGAGCTTTAATGTTTATTTTCAGGGCAAATATGTACCTTCCTTAGCGCGGTCTCTGACCTTTAATCGGCAACGACAAAGGTCAAAGGGACTGCGCTTATCGAGGAAGGATTAATGGCATAAAGATCTTCAGTAGCAGGGATGATTTCCGGTACAATTATTAACTCTCAGTGCCTATAAAAGTCGACATGACCCAAAAAGTTCCTAGTACATACATACTTACGTTAATTTTTCTGAAATTTCCCGCTACAGTATTAAAAGCTCTTTTCCCGTTTTGTTAGTGAAAAATAGAATTAGCTTGTCCTTTGTCGAATAGCTATGAAGGGGTCCACCAAAAAAAAAAAAAAAAAAAAGGAAAAGGGGTCCACGGGTAAAAAAAAAGGTTGAGAACCACTGCTGTAGATAATATACGTTAACGTACGCATTTCTTGGTTTTTGTAGATCAATAGTTAAGGTTATTTGTTATATGAAGGCCACGGATATGCGTTATATGTATGTGGTTAGACAAAGGATAACGAAATGTCACTATTTATCCATTATGGGAGTGGACATTGACAGGTTGGAGCTGGGGAATAAGGACGGGATGCCCTTCTTAACGCCTAGTGGAAGGTTCGATCGCGGATCTGTCACTTCCCCAGTCGATTGCTCTCTAACCATTGCTCGGTAACCATAGATTTAAAATTTATCAGTTTTCGTTCTTTAATCTTGAGTTCTCTTTGAAAAAAAATATTATTATATTATTATTATTATTATTATTATTATTATTATTATTATTATTATTATTATTATTATTATTATTATTATTATTATTATTATGTAAAGAGTCTCAGGGTGATATAATGATAATAATAATAATAATAATAATAATAACAATAATAATAATAATAATAATAATAATAATAATAATAATAATAATATCCAGCAGCAGCATATTATTATTATTATTATTATTATTATTATTATACAGTCTATCATATTTTTTTCCACTGCATTAAATCACGCATTGTATTCTGATTTTTATAAGCATTGACAAGAAACTTGGGATCAATCCCAGATTAGGCACCTGATGTAACTCAATCCAAGATGATGCACCTTCAGTCACCTCAGACCCAAATTAGTCACTAATTATATAATAAAAGACTGTTGAATATAAAATTATGTTTTGGTAAGGTTAGGTGGTGTTTACCTAACCTTGCCTTACATTCTGCCTCGTGCCTCAGTCCCAGATTAAGCACCTATTTATGATATCAGATGTCTAGTAAATGGTTGATCCCAAGAAACTTATTATTATTATTATTATTATTATTATTATTATTATTATTATTATTATTATTATTATATATATATAAATATATATATATATATATATATATATATATATATATATATATATATATATATATATTACTTAAAATATAGCTTATCATATTGAGACATTAAAAAAAAAATTAAATATAAATTTTTACATTCACACCCCCTATTAAGAAGATTACATTCACACCCCCTATTAAGAAGAACATCCCATGAGAGCTTATATGCAATTATCTATAAAATGAAGTTAGATTACCTTTGGTTAGTTAAGTAAGATCACCCTCATGTTCAAAAAACAAATTAATCATTGTATATATTATTATGTTTATTCTTATACACCCAGTTAGGGGAAAATATAATTGAATCAAGAGTAATATAACATTAGGTTAGGTTTGGTTAGGTTAGTGAGGATGGTTCACCCCCAGTTAAGAAATAGAGTTATTAACTAATATTATTATTTTGTTTACAGTCACACCCCCAGTTAAGAAAACACTCACGTGACTTATTTTTACCATATTAGGTTAAGATTGGTTATGTTCGTTAGGTTAGGTTAGTTCAACTCAGTTAAGAAACGAGAAAGTAAATTATATTGCTATTTTATTTTTACTTTCACACCCGCAGTTATGATAAAAATCCCATAACTTTTTTTCTTTTTGTATAACAGTAGGTTAATATTGGGTTAAGTCTGTTTAGTTGGGTTAGTTCACCCCAGTTAAGGAATGAACTAATGAATAGAGTCGTTTGTACGGGAAATAGTACAAGCAAAGTGAGAATTCTTCACTATGGCTATAACTTAAGAATAATTACCTTGAAATTATTACTTATTGTTACCTTGACGGCAAGTGTTAAATGCTCCATCGTGGTTAAGATTTAAAACTATCAACAGTTTTTTTATATGCAACCTATAGAGATATCTTGAGCTTGCCGGGAATTGATATTAAATAATTATTTTGAATAATTTCACACCTGGTTTGTTTATTATTATTATTATTATTATTATTATTATTATTATTATTATTATTATTGACTCTTACAAAATGACATCATATTTGTATCTCAAATTTTAATTATATCTCAGATACCACGAAATCGAAACCTTGAATGACGAAAACTAATCTCACCTCAATTCTCATATTGCATAAAGACCATCTTCGAAAGGTAAGAGTATGCTGGTATTTGTTATTCAGTATTCTCTCTATAATTTGGTGAATCTTTACAAGTATGATATAGGACGTCTCTCTCTCTCTCTCTCTCTCAAAATAATACATTTCTTCGTCACTGTTTTCAGATGAAATTACGCGAAATATCTTATTTTTTTTCTCTCTCTCAAAATAGTTACTATTTCTTCACATCAACTTTTATCAAATATATATGTTTTTCTTTGCATCAAATGTCAGTTAGCTATCCTGTCACAGGGATAACATACGAGCTGAACTGGGTGCCGGTCCCAAGCATGGCTGCCAGGTATGGCATAATGTCCTTTTTTTAGTGTCTGTCCTTTTTTATTCTCAACCAACCGGCAACCCTGACACTAACTGTATTTTGAACCTGGACTTCCAAAGTTTCAGCATAAAAAAAGGACAGACTCAAGGATAAGCATTTGGCAATCTTGATACTAATGGTGTTTTGAATCAGGGTTGCCAAAGTTTGAGCATAAAAAGGACAAACTCATTTTAAAAAGGACATATATGGGGGAAATATATGCCAGACGTGGCCATCTGATAAAAGAAGAGATGGGCATCCGGCCATAAAACCCTCAACCGATTCTGTGTTTTTGCTTTCTCCCTCCTTAACTTTAGGTTCTCGGCAAAAGATCCTTCACCACTTAAAATGTGGATAACCCAAGCAAGGTGGATTTACAAATAGACAAGGATCTTTTGCTTCATGGCAGAAGATCTTTACTCACTTACCTTGTGGATGACCCTTTCAGGGTAACCCTCTATCCCCAAGGAGTAATTGCAGTATATTAGATCCAGTGAATATGTGTACTTTGTCTCGGCCATTCCCTTCCAAGGGGGATTGTGGCCATTAGTTCTGGTGAATGTGTGTGCTTTTACTCGGCCACCCCCTTCTATGGGGGATTAAGGTCGTTAATTCTGGTGAATGTGTATGCTTTGATCTCGCCAAGCAGTATGACATGGCGAAATCGACCATCTGTTATATTTTAAAGAATAAAGAGGTTTTAATGGCGGCTAATTTGGCTAAAGGAGTGACTGTTTTAACGAAGCATAGGTCCCAAGTAATGGAAGAGATAGAAAAATTATTGTTAATTTAGATAAATGAAAAAGATCTTGCTGGAGATAGTGTTATCGAAGTTACAATATGTGCAAAGGCTCTACAGTTACAAGATGATTTAGTAATACTATAATAAACCTTTATTTCCATTATACAATGGGTATTCGTCAGCCGGGGTAAGCCCCAACCCCCCCCACTGTAGTGACCAACCACAACAGCAACCTGCCAGTAAATAGCTTAATTCTCGGTCTTGGACGGGAACCGATCTATCGACCTCTTGAATGCGAAGCCAGTGCGTTACCACTGTACTAGCGACAACATCAAGTGTTAGTGGCACTAAAATTGACGAATTTAAAGCCAGTAGATGCTGGTTTGAAAAATTTCATCGACGAACTGGAATTTATAGTGTTGTGAGGCATGAAGATGTGTTTTGATTGGCTTAAAAGGCACCGGATGCATATGTGGTAGAATGTGCTAAATTGATAGAAAATGAAGGTTATGTCTCCCAGCAAGTTTTTAACTGTGATGAAACAAGACTGTAAAAAAAAAAAAAATGCCTTGAAGGGCCTACATAACCTAAGAGAATAAGTCAATGTCTGACCATAAACCATTGAAGGACAGGCTTACACTTTTTATTGTGGGCTAATACAAGTGGAGATTGCAAGATTAAGCCTCTTTTAGTTTACCACTCTGAAAATCTGGGCATTTTTAAGCGCAATAATGTATTGAAGGCTAGGCTTCGGCAATGTGAGGGTCAAAGAGCAAGGATTTGGTTGGCTGAAGTTTTTGCACCAGCTCTCAAGAAATATCTTGATGAAAGAAGTTTGCCCATTAAGTGTCTTCTGGTATTGAACAACGCTTCTGCCCATCCTCCAGGTTTGGAAGAAGACCTTCATATCCAATACGACTTCATAAAAGTCGAATTTCTCCCTCCTAACACCACTCCTATCCTCCAGCCCGTGGATCGGCAAGTCATTTCTGATATTAAGAAACTGTATACGAAGAGTTTTTTCCAGCTGTTTTTAGGTCACCAACGACACAGATTTGACCCTGTGTGAATTCTGGAAAGACAACTTCAATATTCTCAACTCCATAAGCCTAATTGACAAGGCATAGAAAGAGGTCTCTTACTGCACATTGCAGTTCGCTTGGAGGAAACGTTGGTCAGGTTGTGTGGCTAATAGAGACTTCGAGGGTTTCAAGTAGGAGACAGCTGTCAATATAGTGAAAGAGGTTGTGGACATGGGCAAAATTTTGGGATTGGAGGTCAACGAGGAGGATGTGGAGGAACTAGTGGAGGACCACAAACAAGAACTGACCTCCAAAGAATTGATCGAGTTGCAACGTGAGCAGGTGAAGACTATCAAGGAGGAGCAATCAGTGGAGGAGGAGAAAGAGAGGGTAATGGTTTCACTTGATAAGTTAAAAGACATTTTTAGTAAGTGGAGTTATGTGTTGGCTTTCATGAGAGTCGCCCTGAAAAAAAAAACCTGACCAACAAAGCAGAGAACATTTTAAATGACAATATGATGTCCCATTTCAGAAAAATATATCATGTGTCAATATCAGCCATGGAACCACCTTGCAAGCGTTAACATTAGAGAAAACACCAGAAATACCTGTACAATTGCCCAAAGTTTTTAAGGAAGCGGACTCTCCTTCGAAGCAGCAGTCCACCTCCTCTGCCACCATCCACGTGTGCAGCAACTATCAACCACAAAAGTAAAGTGCAATACATATATTATGTTTTATTTAGTACAATAATTCAGGTTATTTTTAATTACACTGTATATTTTTGTCACATAGAAATCCATAAAAAAATTTACAGGTATGTTTCTGGGACTGGAGAACGGATTAATTGTATTTAAATTAATTTCAATGGGAAAAATTGTTTCCTGTTACGAACATTTTGATTTGCGAATGGGGTTGAGGAACGAATTAAGCTCGTGACAAGAGGTTCCTCTCTCTCTCTCTCTCTCTCTCTCTCTCTATATATATATATATATATATATATATATATATATATATATATATATATATATATATATATATATATATATATATATATATATATATATATATATATATATATATATATATATATATATATATATATATATATATATATATTTTATAACACTGAACTGTTAGCATACAGTCTAAAATGGTAGGAAAAGCCCATTAAATAAAACAACGAAATTAATAAGCAGTATATATATATTATATATATATATATATATATATATATATATATATATATATATATATATATATATATATATATATATATATATATATATATATATATATATATATATATATATATATATATATTAATAATACTGAACTGTTAACATACAGTCTAAAATGGTAGGAAAAGCCCATTAAATAAAACAACGAAATTAATAAGCAGTATATATATATATATATATATATATATATATATATATATATATATATATATATATATATATATATATATATATATATATATATATATATATATATATATATATCTCGTGTATTAGAAATATGAGGAAAATTATAAGATATCAGTTACATTAAAAGCTGTATATCTGAATCACTCCCTGC
Organism: Halocaridina rubra; assembly: GCA_037179515.1. Classification (NCBI taxonomy): domain Eukaryota; kingdom Metazoa; phylum Arthropoda; class Malacostraca; order Decapoda; family Atyidae; genus Halocaridina; species Halocaridina rubra. The sequence continues at coordinate 85,297 of JAXCGZ010013302.1, read as the reverse complement.
ATAAAATAGGTGATGTGGGAGAATGGGATTTCCCCATGCCTATTCAGAGCTGCAGAGTAGGTGTAAACCAGCTATGACTGTTGGGTCCCACAAGAGAAGACCTTCGCTTGCTTCAACTGTTGATAATCTATACAGTATAGTGGTGGAATTATAGCAACCCTTTTACTTTTGCTTAAAAGTTAATTTTACATACACATAAAAACAATTTAATTTTTCTTAGTTAATTACATAATAAATTCTTAAACACAATCATTTAAATACATCTAAAGAATGCATTAAACCAATTTTCTTGATCTTTTCTACAGTTATATAACTTAAGGTATATTTTTATCAGATATTCTTTTTATGTTTTAATTATATAATAGAAATAATTGTTGTATTAATTCGCAGTACTATTTGACTGCTACACAAATACATCTTGTTTTAGTATTTCATCACATTTGCTGCATTTTTTTTTTTTTCCAAATCTGCCTTGCTGAACAGCCCAGAGTCCCTAAGGAAGGCCACTGCCAATATTAGGCTTTACCACTAGCGAGTGTGTGTTGTCTGGTTGGCGTATGTTTTTTTTTTCTTTTATGAGTGTGACACCGGGATAGGCAAAAACTGCCCTAATCAATAAAGGCCGGGGCACAAGAACACTCCAAGACGAAGGACAAGAAAAAGGTTAAGGACAAGGCAGAGATGAGATAATATCACACAAAGGAAAACGACAGACAGAAAACACTATCAAAGTACCACGGACCCAGAGATATGCTTTTTGAAGGATGATAGGTCATAAGAATTAGGAAAGACAGAAGGAGGAAGAGTTCCAGAATCTGGAGGTAGATGGGAAGAAGCAAGCAGTCGCTGCACCGACCAACCTGCAAGCTACAAATCTCCATGCAGTACCTGTGAGATGAGGCTGCTTGGTGAGTGTTACGCGACCTCGGCAGTGGAGGAGGGAAGCAACTCACCAACTCATCAGAGCAGCGATGGAAGTAGTAGCGATAGAAAAGAGAAAGGGAAGACACCTTATGGCGAAGAGAGAGAGAATCCAGATTAAAAGTAAGAGAAGGATCATTAATGAGTCTGACTGCCTTAGATTCAACCCTATCAAGGAGATAAGTATAAGAAGAAGCACCCCAGATGTGTGAGCCGTATTCTAAGCAGGGACGAATAAGACCTTTATAAATTTTAAGTAGCTGTAAAGAGGAAAAGTATGGAAACAAAACAAAACCTCCAATATTTTGAATGAAGATTTAAAAATTTGGATTATGTGATTCCTCCAAGACAAGTTAGAGGCTATATGGATTCCTAATATGTTGATAGAATTAAGAGGGTAAATTTCGTTAGTTTAGAAGACAATAGGGTTATCAGGAGAAGATAATGAGATAGCCAGAAACTGTGTTTTGGAGGCATTGAATTTTAAAAAAATTTGAGTGCCCCACTCAGATATACTCTGCAAATCGGAGTTGAGAGTAGAAGAAAGAGTGATACGAGACTAATTACGAGGAACAGATGAAGGTTGTGAAGAAAAGGCAGAGGAAAAGTGAAGGGTAGAATCATCAGCAAAGGCATGAAGAAGAGAGGAAGATGGGGATTGTAGAAAATCAGTGATGAAGAGAAGGAACAGAGTAGGTGAAAGAACAGAGTCCTGTGGAACACCACTGGTAACAGAGAAAGGGCTACATGTCGCACCATCAACAACTACATATATAAAACGGTCAGAAAGAAAACCTGAAATAAGAGAACAGAAAGAAGGGGTAAAGCTATAGGCAGGGAGTTTGGCCAACAGAGCCTTGTGCCAGACTCTGTCAAAAGCCTTAGAGATATCAAAGGTGACGACAAAGGAGTGAGCTAGATTCAAGGCGTTTCAAGAAGTGAGCATTGAGCAAAGTTTCAAAACTTTAGCAATAGAGGAGGTTAGGGCAATAGGTCGGTACTTTGAAGGAATAGATCGGTCACCCTTCTTAGGAACAGGTTAACCTAGAGCATGCTCACAAGATGAAGGATAGATACTGGTTGACAGAATGAGGCAAAAAAGACTGCAAAGCATGGGAGCCAGTTCATCTGCAAACTCCTTGTGGAACCTTGCAGGGGTACTATTGGGACCAGATGCCTTGTTCGTCTGTAGTGAACGAAGAACCTTATGAATTTTGTGTGAAGAAAGGATGAGGGAAGGTATAGGGTTAGAGAGGTAAAGATTGAGGAACAGGTGCACTGGAATGGTTTATAGAAGAGTTGGCAGAAAAATGAGAGCCAAAGAGAGTGGCTTTGTCAGTGGGAGAGCAAGCTATAATACCATCAGAAGAAATGAGAGGGGGAAAGCTTGAGTTACAGAAGTTTTTGGAGAGGTTTTTGGCTAAGGACCAGAAGCATTTGTCAGTAGGAGAGGAGTTAAGGTCATCAACTTTCCTTCTTATAAAGGAAGCCTTAGACTTTTGAATCTGAGCAGTACAGCAATTCCTGGCAACAATACAAGCAGAGCGAGTTAAATCGGAAGGAGAGGCTTGGTAAGATAGGTGGGTCCGATTTCTGGCCTGGATAGCCATGGAGTAGGAACGGTCAAACCAAGCTTTAGGGGGAGAAAGTTTTTGTAGCAGAGGGGTTGTATGCCTCCATTCCCGAGGTTATGATCTCGACAACTTTTAGAGCTACCTGATCAGGGTTGTAGGATTGAAAATAGTAGTCATCCCATGAGAAGTCAAAGAGGAAGTTAGGCAAATTTTCATGTTGAGTACGCTCAAAGTGCCAAAGGCGGCGCTGAGTAGGGGGGGACTGGTGGAGGGGGAGCAAAAATGGAAGAGATTGAGATCAGAGAGTGGTCAGATTTGCCAAGAGGGGAAAGCACAGAATAAGAGTAGTTTGAAGGGTTAGAAGTACGAAATAGGTCAAGAGTGTTTGCTGCATGTTTGTGATGATCAGGAACATGAGTAGGATGTTTGCTAATTTGCTCCAGATCCCAAGTAATAGAGAAAGCAAGGGCCTCACTTCTTCCCACGTCAGTGTGAGAATAATTAAGCCACTCACTGTGGTGTACATTGAAGTCTCCAATGTAGAGAACTGCGGCATGTGGGTGAGAAGATAGCAAGGACTCATGGCATGAGGACAGATATTCAAAGAAAGAAATACTCGGTGGAGTTTGGAGAACAGTAGCAGAAGCAACGGAAAATAGTGGTAGTGGAGAGAGATTATAAGCCAGAGAACATCAAAGTCAGGAGATTCAAGTCCACGAGCCTCGCAATAGGAGTGTTAGTGTTGCAGTAGGCACAGACCAAACCTTTGGAATGAAAATGAGTATACAGATTATAGGGAGAGATTTGAAATGGGTCAGTGGAAGCATGCATAGACAGCTGGGTTTCAGACAGGAGGAGGAGGTTAGGGAGGAAAGTACCCAAGAGCTGTTCCACAGACGAAAGATTAGAGTTCAGCCCACAAATGTTAGAATAGTGAAGAGTGAAAGAAGCAGATCTATTAGGAGGTGCAAGGTCAAGGACAGAACCATTACTACCACTAGGCGTGTATGCCCTCAAGCCAATAGTGGAGGCAACACGAACCCCGGAGATTCTTCGCACCCCTCTATGTCGAGTACTGGGGGCCATTAGTTGTGGACCTTCCATAAATAGTAGCAAATATGTGAGAAAAAAAGAGAAAACCAGACAGATGTGGGGAGTGTTGTATCTTGTCAAATGTAATGGAATAGCAAGAGATGTGTAATGATTATGCCAGAATATTCAGTGTAGATGTAGGCATGAGGAAAAGAACGGTCCTGAAGGAAGACTCAACCTGGAACTGTCTGGACCAGTCCTAGATGAATTCTAACTGGTGCCATGTACTTGGTGGAGTCAAGGTCATATTGGGGTATTGCAAAAATTTCTTCTTCCGTACACGTTCCATGAAGTTGAACAGTTTTTCAATGACTCTCTTATTTTTTGTAACTCTTGGCTTACCTGCATTTGTTAGCTCTGAGAAAACTTGTTCAATCCCATCTTTACCATGTAGGCTATGAGCAGTTTTGATGTGATTGTATGTTAAGCCACTTCCAGCTGCTATTTTTGCCATATGCTTGGAAATTGCTTCGTTTGAGATAGGCAGACGGTAGCTTTTCAGGTTTTGTCTCATTTGTTTGTTATATTTCCATATGTCATGCACAGATTGCGTGCTGAATGTGTGCTTCTTTATCTCATCTGTGTGGCTTTTTTTCACATAGTCAAAAATTCTCTGCAGTGCTGTGACATCTTCTAGTGCGTCATGTGCATTGTATTCATCGGCAAAGAATATTTTATATATATTTTCCTGTTGGTAATTATGAAGCTGTGGATGAATTTTCTTCACAAGCTCAAGGGTATCCAGTATTCCAACAATGCAGTGAAATTTTTCATAAAGTCCACAGGCTTCCAGCGCAGAAAACAAGACACTGGAATCAAATTTTCTGATGTTATGTCCCACTAGTACTTGAGACTTATATTTCAAGATCTGGAGGAATTTTTCTAAAGCTTGATGAATAGGAATAGCTTCAACTGGTTGATTCTTGTGATACATTTGCTTTTTTTCCCTGTCGAAGGAGATACCAGTAATTTCTGTAACTTTTTCTTCTATATCAACATCTGGTATCACATACTGAGAGAAGGTTCTCGTTGATGTTACAGCTGCCAACTGAGTAATGTGCCTTGGCATACCTAGTTAAGTAGAAATAAAACTTGTTTATGATATTGCAGATAGTCAAAGTATAGCTTGAATTAAATTGAATTAATTTCCTCCTACCTTGATATTATGTGTTATGTGGAATAACACCAATGATGAGTCAGTACGAGCGACAAGCAATAACGATAATACCGAAAGACAGCAGAAACCAAAAAACAAAAACACCAAACCAGCTGGTACACAAAGCATAAACGTCACCAAAAACACAACCTCTCTGCACAACTGGATCTCCAATGCCCTCACTGCCACTCACTCACCCAACTCGGCACCAACAACTACCACAAACTACCAAACTACTTTTAGACTTACTAAATCATACCCTTCCCCCCGATATCGAGATCATACAACACACCAAGATATCTAGAAGTACAAACAAAATGATTTAAAAACAACAGAAAATCCACAAACCAATAAAAACCAAGACAATCTATGATTGATACTAAATAAAATAAAAATAAAAATTAACGTATGCAAATTTACAGCAGAATGATCTTACTCATACAGATAGTCATCCAACTCAGAAACATAGTCATCCAACCAGGTAGGTCGCCGTCTTGTTTGCCTGGGATGGGTATCTGTTAAAATATGCACATCATCAGATTTACCATCTCTTCCACTTTGCTGCTGGTCTTTATTTGGTAACTTTACCCTATCCTCCTCATCTGATTCCCCAGATGAAGACTGAAGAATAATTACCTTCCTAACATCGAGTATGTGACGTGGCATGCCATCTACAGACACATTATTTTTGGATGAGATACCAGTAATGTAGCCTTTCTTCCATCTAGTTGTACATTGTGTATTTGGCGGTTTCACCCAGACTTCCTCACCTATTCTCACTGAAGAAGATTCATCTTTATCTATCTATGGCTTAATCATTGGATGCCTCTATTCATATTTAAATATAAGATGCTCTGGCACCGACTTTTCATCTTGACCATATTGTACCAGAATACTGCTTCTGTTGGTGATAGGTACCCCCTTTCAGCAATAGCTTTCACCGTACGGTGATGTCTCTCCACTATACCATTGCCCCCAGGCTGGTATGCAGCTCTAAACACTCCTACAGTATTCCATCTCTCCAGCACTTGCCTTAGTAATAATGAACGAAATGCTGTACAGTTATCCATTAGAATATCATCAACCGGGACTCTCTCATAAAAAAAATATCTTCCAACAATGATGAAATTTCTCAGGCACTTTCATTTTTTAATTCCTTCGAGACTGCAAAATGCATAGGACCACAATCCATGACTGATAAATAAGGCACCTGCCTATAATGAGTGACATCAATTGCTAATCGTTTCCAATTTTCTATAACACTAATCTCTCCTGCATGATGGGTGACTGGGGCTGGATCAGTGGATTGATACTGTTGACAGCTCTGCACCACCTTTCTGACTGCTTCTTTGGCAATGGTAGGATCCACCTTAAGGGCCAAATACAATGTCCTCTCTACACCCATATGATGCATGTTGTGCATTTGGCTAAAATCAACATCTGTACCAACACAACAAACCTCCTCCTCACTATCAGGAACCTTTGCCTTCAACCAGCTTTCCCAACACGTGTCAGCACATCAGCATTATTTTTTGATGATGGAACGAGGGCCACCTTCATCACTAGCCCAAGTTCATTTATCAGATCCCTCAACATTCCCAAACGGCATTTTACCACCATCTCAGAAGCTCCCTTAGTGCGCACCCTTTTTTCCTCTGTAATAACAGTATTCACACAACCATGCTAGATTAATACCTTTCAATACCGCCTCAAGTTCAGCCATGTTTATGTGACTATAATCGTCCTTCTTTTGGAGCCTAGCAACATCTTCAACGACCTGATCATTAATTTCTAAAAGCACACCAATAGCTAAACTGCTAGCATCATACCATGTTCCATTCGGAACATGCCAACCACTTTTAACTAAATCCTCTAATTTCACTTTCTCAGTCACCTCCCTGATCATAGCAACTGCAGTACTGCCAACTGGATTGTCCCAACTTGACCCCTCAGCACTCCTCTTAATGAAACTACAGGCAACCCTTAACCAGCCAGCAATGGGATAATGGCCCACTAACTTCCCACATACAAAGAACAGACCTCTTCTCGTCAAATCATCTGAAACCTCTGGAACTTTGTTCCCTCGTTGGAACGTCAATTCACCATTAACACAAAACAACTTAAGTCCTAAAGCTGCACCATTCTCCAGTGATTCAGGGAGTTTTGTTAACAGTCCATACTCATTCAGATGCCTAATGAGCTCGTTAGCAGACAGTTCAGATTCATCGACAAGAATGTCATCTGTGTAGGAGCTCGTGCAATAGGTCTTACTTCATACTTTACCAACTGATATGGTCACAATTTCTTACTTACTTTAATTTGTAGATATGCAGATTTATGGTCAACAGCAGATACTGTTTTATCCATTTGTCTCCACTGTCTTTAACTTTGCATCACATACGTCTGTGACATGATCACCAGTATGACACTTCACATGAGTATTTAACTCTCGAGAATCTAGTACTGGCTTTACCGTTTTCTTTTTGGTTGCTCCACTGCCATCATAGGAATAATTCTATCAGTTATATCTTTGTCCCAGGGGACTAAAATTCCCTCTTATATCCACCTGTTGACTTCTTTGTCATACTCTTCTTTTTCCTTTCCTGTCGGGTTCGTGGTATAGCAGCTAACCTTATTTGTAAGATTTACTGGCTGATTATTTTTCCAAAACCATTCCACTGTCCAATTTTTACCATCAGAAACAGCATGAAAGTCTTCATCATCGATCTCACATGAGTTCTTTTCAGTACAAGTAAAATTGCCAGTTGCTACCAAAGATAATCAGATGCAAGAAACTATACAACACCCTCCTTGAATGCAACACCACCAAACTGATTAATAACATCCAATCCCACTACAATATCAAACCCGTCAATCATCTTATCAGACACCACTGCATGAGCAGACACTTGTCTATTGCCAATCACCATCGAAAGCACTTAAAAAAGTTTCTTCTATACAACCAGCTACCAACTTAGAATGAACGATTGTTTTAGTATGACCGGAATCTACAATTCCCTAGCTGAACAATTATTCACCTGAACATCAATATTAGGTAGTAACCGCACATTGTCATTAACAAGGAGCTTACTGCTGGCGCAACAGTTCCTCTCTATTCATTTCCCTGTCCCTGGGTATATTCTTAAGTCTTTTTGATCACATTGGTTGGCAATATGTCCTACTTTGTTACAATTGAAACGCCTATTTTTTTCCTCACAATATTTGATTTATTGAGGACCACCACACCTAAAGCATCTCCCCTTACTTCCCTTACTGCCACTGCCCTTTTTTGGGGGGAACTCAAACCCCCTTGTCACTGCAGCAACATGCTCCTCATTACCCTTAGTTTTGCACAAAATTCTTGCCGCATTAATTAGTTCACTAACTGGCTTAGTTAAAACCTCATTGACTTGTTGCAAAGCTATACTTATTTTATCTTGGAATCCATTGACAAAAGTTAAACGAACAATGCTTTCCAAACCATCCTCCTTGAACCCAGCTAGCTTAGCCAAACTTCTTATGTCATTTGCTTACACATCAACAGGTTGCCCTGTCCATTTGACTCTAATCAACTTGGCATAAGCTTCAAAGGCTCCGTCAGTAAACGCCTCTTTTAACATAGCTGCTATTTTTTCTGAATCACCCAGGTCATCATCACTCATTTCTAAATACAAAGCAAGAGCATCCCCCTCTAAATACAGTGGAATAAAAGAAGCCAAATCAGAAATCTTCTGCAAATTAGCCACGAACTGAACTTTCTTTATCCATGTAACCACATCTCCTTCGCCTATGAATGGTCTAATAGTCTCCGACATGACTTTAGAGGCCATGACTGCAGGTTATAGCCTAGATAGCTTGTAGTTTGAATTAAATTGAATTAAATTCCTCTTACCTTGATATTATGTGCTATGTGGAATAACACCAAAGATGAGTCAGTATGAGCGACAAGCACTAACAATAATACCGAAAGACAGCACGAACCAAAAAATAAAAATACCAAACCAGCCGGTAAACAAAGCATAAACGTCACCAAAACACAACTTCTCTGCACAACGACTGAATCTCCAATGCCCTCACCGCCTCTCACTCACCCAACTCAGCACCAACAACTCTCTGCCAAACGTAAACTACCAAACTACTTTTAGACTTACTAAACTACACAAAGTCAATCCAGTAACTATTTCGGAGTATAAATATATCAGTGCTTTGGAATATGATGAATTCTACCCACATATTAAGTGGTAAAGAATATATCAGTCATGATTTTGTTTATTGTCTAGGCATGGGTTGGTGTGCATTGGCAATAACTGTGAGCAAATGAATATATATATGACAGTATTAACATGCATGGTTTTCCATGTATTTATTATGATTTCATCTCTTGGCTGAGTGCCAGGAGAGGACATCATGTATGGAAAAAGTTGGATAGAGATACCAATACTGTAATAGACTTTCATAGTGTAGAGTAACATCGAAACACCAAATGTCAAACTTGTGCGCAAACCACTATCCAGCTAATATAATATAAAGAAAAATAGATTTCATGTTATTAACATATATTTGAAATATGTTAAACTTAGGAGGGTAGCCCAAGGCAACAGCTGCCCACTGCAATACTACAGCTGAAAGTCTTATAGACATAAATAGGACTGTCCTGGACAACTCGATGCGAAGTCTTCCTTCAGTTACGAATACTTTTGAATGCCTATATCTACACAAACTATTTTTGCGTATTCGTTGCACATCTCTTAATATCCCTTCACATCTGGCAAGTCACAACACTCCCTATCTCTGTTTCCCTTTGTTTTTTTGTTTTTTTTTCGTGCTTAGGCACAATTAGGGCAATTTTCTTTGCCTATCCTAGTGTCACACTAATAACAAAAACTTACGGAATCCAGTTGTCTCAATATCAAATATCACATATTGTAGACCTGCATCTTCCACTTGCTTAAGTTCCGGTTTTAAAATGGGTGAAGGAATGCCTGGGATAGAGAGGGGAGTTTTCTCTGCAAATCAGAAAGAGAGTAATTGTGTAATACTATTGCTAAGAGCTAAATATATGTCCTAAGTGTGATAACTTAGAAAATATATATTCCAATATATATTAATATATCACTAGTACTAGATGTTCATTGCTAGATAGCAAGAAATTTCAGCCACCTTTACCAGTTTCTGTGTAAAATTCTTCTTTTGTCTTCTTTGATTCAGGGGCAACTTCACCAGTTTCTGGACATGATTCTTCTTTTATCTTCCTTGCTCTCTCTTTCTTTGATTGGGGGGCAGCTTCACCAGTTTCTTGACACGAGTCTTCTTTTGTCTTCCTTGCTCTCTTTTTCTCTGGCTTCAGAACATGGTCATCTGAACTCTTCTCAGGGATAAATGCTTGTGAGAGATTGTTCTGAAAAAAAAGTGTATTAGAAATTGAAAAAGGCACATCCTTGTTTTATGTAGTTAAACGTTTTTTAGTCATTACAACAACTTTACACCACAACTGTCTGAGGTAACTGAAACAAATGTGTATGCAGAACTGCCTAATGCCTAACCCTTTTCCATTTAATTTCGAATATAAACTTTTTTCTTCTTCGTCTGAATTATTAGCCAGTCTTTATATGGGTTTGCTGTTTTTGATGAGCTGCCTTCACTTACATGTCTCCTGATTTGTTGGTATCCAGGCCATCAAAGTGACAATCCATCAAAAAAGATACTTTGGGGCAGGTAACAGTGATCGATTTTATGTCACGGACTCCCTTTTTTTCTAAGGACTAAGATAATGCCTTCTTGTGAAGGACTTCGGCTTTAGTAAGTGAATGTCTTTTCTAACCTCAGACTGTGCTGGACTGCAAACTCTCGACCTGATGGCTCAAAGTTGCGAGCATTACCACTCTGCCATTGTGACCACAGGGCAAGTAATAGGGCATATCCATTTAAATAAGAAAAAACAGGAAAACATGTATTCTACCAGTATGAGTATAGGAGGCCGAAGAATAAAAAACAAGGGAGGTACAAGGACACAGGAATAAAATACAAATGGAACCCCAGAAGAGAAGTAGATGATCTGTATAAAATGTTATAAGAGCAAGAAGAAATTAGCAAAGGATGATGGTTTTAGAAGAAAAGAGTAGAGGAAGCTGGTCAAATTAGCTACCCCACATGAGTGGGAAAAATTGAAGACAAAGAAGATGAAGAAGAGAAGGAGGTGTATTATAATCGGCTTACCTGCTCTGATACTAGAGAGATATTGCAATTTCCCTTGTCCATGGTACAGATGCTGGCCGATCGATATTCTTACAGCAGTTATCTCTTGAAGAAATAAGAAAAGCAATTTTATATATATATATATATATATATATATATATATATATATATATATATATATATATATATATATATATATATATATATATATATATATATATATATATATATATATATATATATATATATATATATATATATATATATATATATATATATATATATATATATATACTAATTAGATGCTACCTAAGTAGTCGAACCTCTAAAGTGTACTATAAAGGCTATCTTACTTCCAGTGAAAAGGAATTTACACTGGGAACTCCTCAGGGAGGAGTTCTGTCTCCTCTTCTCTTTAACATCTTAATGAATAAGCTTCTCAAGTCTCTCAGACTACCAAATGATGAATGCACCATCATATGTTATGCAAGACGACATTTGTATAAGGGCACTTCTGCCAATGATATGCAAATAATACTTAATGAATTTTCTCAAGTATCAAAAGACATTGGTATTGTCATTTCAACTCCAAAAACAAAGCACTTTTCCAGTATCTCGCAAGAGCCTCACCTTGTATTGAGCAATCATATGGTTAAAGTGTGCGAAAATCACAAATATTTGAGAATACCAGTTCCTTCTCCCCCTCACACAGAGTATGTCAAAGATTTGTGTGAAAGACTGCAACAGAGACTCAGACCGTTAAAGCTTCTTGCCAATAGGGTATCTGGTGCTGGAATTAACATATGCCGAACTTTCTATCTCGCATATGTCAGGTCATTAGTCGACTATCACACCCTGCAGCTCTGTACTATGACTACCTTTATCTTAAGACCCCTAGAAAAAAATTCTGAACAAAGCAATAAGGATTGTTCTTGGCTGCCCTATGAGCACCAGAATTATTAATATGCAACATGAATTTAACCTCCCACCTTTGAAAGAACATATCAAACAGTCAGCTGTGATATTTAGAGTTCATTAGCAAAATCAGCTCGGCCTCATCCATGTAATGCTGGTCATTTGCAAGGGCCGCAGTCAGCGCCCACAATCATTAAATCACTAATAAAATGAACGACAATTTCACCCCAAGATATTTAAGCTTATAACCAATGAGACAAAAAAAAACATAATGTAACACTATTTACTGAGAGTTGTTCTGCACGATTAATAAATCCTTGCAAGAGGATTGGGCCAGAAATTCTCTCTCCAATATTATCATCTGGTCCGAATGTCGCTCCAATGATTAAAAAACACCAATGGGTAGATGAAATTGAAGTCTTTATTGGAACTAGTTTCCCAAATTATAATGAAACACTCTGCATTTACACTGATGGGTCTCACACAAGCAGTACAGGAGGGTCTGGGTGCAGCATTATAGTTTATGAAAATTTTGAAGGGCAGCAAATATTTGACAAAGCAATGAGTATGCCAAAATGGTCATCAATCACCGAATGTGAAATTGTTGGACTAAAACTTGCTATTGAACATGTTCTCAGTGCTAGGAGAAATTCTATCATATTCTGTGACTCACAGAGTGCGCTTCTGTCACTGAGATCATTAAAAAGCTCCTACAAAACTCACATGGCTGAAATTCAAGAGGCTCTGTTTAATTGCGCAAAACTTAAGCTCCAAGTTAGGTTTTCATGGGTACCCTCCCATGTTGGGATAGTAGGTAATGAAAAGGCTGACAGGCTGGCAAAAATGGCAACTGAGAGTTCAGTGTCTTAATCTATAACCACACTGACTCAGTTCAAAACAATGTTGTATAATGAGATTATGGAAGAGCAAGAACTTTCTACACTCACACAACATGTAAGCAGCTGTTCGATCCAACATTACGAAAACTTCAGAAGGCTGAGACACAAATACAGGATGGGTAAAATACTTACAGGTGACTGTGATAGAGTTGCTGCTTGCATAAGACTTGGTTATAGAAATATATGGGAGGTGAATTGCGAGAAAACTGGTAGAAAGCATGCAGAACACTCAAAATGCCATTTATGTGAGTGTGAAGGGGGCAACAATTTAGTACACTACATTACAGAGTGCACAAAGCTTAAGGACTTCAGACCTCTTGGTCTGAGCTACTTTGAACTTTGTGTGCACTTTGCAACCCAGAGAACTTATATCCTGTACTTAGTGTATACCCAACATTGAAAATGTAATTCTTTTAGCCTCTTCTTCGTCTATATCTTTTCCCACTTTTATGTGGGGTCGATGTTTCTGGCCAGTTTTCTCCATTTGTTTCTGACCCATACCTCATCACCCAACAAACCTTTAGACCTCAGGTCATCACTAATGCAATCATCCACCTACGCTCTGGTCTCCCTCTCCTTCTCCTACCCTGTATATCCATTTCCATCACCCTCCTCCCAATATACTGTTCATCCCTCCTAACGACATGACCATACCATCTTAGGCTATGTCTGAGAGTGGACGCACCTTTGAAGGAGCTCGTGATTCTAGTGATTTTTATTAACTTTGGACAAAATAAGTTCTGAAAAACTGCAATAGAGTGATTATAAGTATCGACTAATGTGAAAATCAATACATTAGGGTTAATTAGTGATATCATTAACTGAAATAGAGTGAAAGATGAGTTGCAGTGGTTGCTTAAAACCACCAGCCTTGTAGTGGTGGTAAATATGAAAACATTTAAAAGAAGAGATAAGAGGCAAACAAAAAAGAAACAAATTAGCATTGATGATTGCATAGATGAACTTGTATCTACTTGTATAGAGTCTAGAAATGAAAAAGCGTTAAAAGGAAAAAGTTAAACAAAACTCAGAGAAAATATAACAATGGCAACGGCAAACCCTTTACTTGAAGAGTCAGCAGATTCTGCTGATGCTGTATTATGTGGGCATTGCAGAACAGTTGTTTGTGAGGGTATTATCAGTGACTTTTGTGAGAAGTGGTATCATTATGAGGAACATTGTTCTGGTTTGGGGAATTTGGGCACGAATGTTGTCAACAGTGTTATCAACAGTACAAGAATTATGTAAAAATGTTTTGGATGTGAGAAAAACAAATCAATGAAAGGTTTACAAGGGGAATATTGCAATGCAAATGCTGAATTATTACAACAAGTGATAGATCAAATGCAACAGCAACAGAATTTCATAGAAGGCCTATTTAAACAAATGGAAAGCCTATGTCAACAGAATGAAGAATTAAAACAACACATATTAGAAATGGATATGAAAGTTAGCAACAACAACAAAAGTGACGAGAAATCTGATGAAGACAAGAAAATGAAAACTTACTCAGAGAAGTTGAAAACTAAGAATACGTTTGTGATAAAATCTACGGATGAGAAAGTAAAGGCAGCAGAAAACAAAAAGAAGATAATGAAGATAAAAACACAAGTTGATGAAGTGAAAGAAACAAAGGATGGTCACTTGATTGTAAATTTTATAGACAAAGAAAAATTGGTGGATGCTAAGAAAGAATTTGACGACAACAAAGAAGAGACTAACATCTCAGTAAATGAAAAGAATAAGCTTAAGCTAAAAATTAAGGTATGTAACGTTTCCAAAGACGAAGATGAAGAAGATATTGTAGACAACATAGTCATGAAGAATTCATGGATTCAAACACTTTTTAAAGAAGAAGATGATTTTAAAATTGTCAAGAAATTGAATGCAAAACAAGATGATAGATATCATCTTATCATAAAATGCAGCCCAGAAATAAGAAAACAAATCTATATTCGTGATGATGTGTTGTATACAATGTATGGAAGAAGTAAAGTATTTGACACCTACAAAGTTTTGCAGTGTTTCAAGTGCCAAGAATTTGGACATAGAGCAAATGGTTGCAATAAAAACCAGGTATGTGCAAAGTGTGGAAGAGATCATATGCTTAAAGAATGTCAAGAAACTACAGTGGAAAAGTGCACAAATTGCACAAAGAAAGGATTAAATGACACTACCCACGGGACAAATGAAATTAAATATGTCCAATTTATCAGGATGAACTGTCAAGAATAAAAAAAAAAAAAACTGATCATGGCATCTAAGAAAACTAATAATATTTCACGTAGTCCAATAAATATTCAGTCAGTGGGCAATAAAACTATTAAAATTAGAAACTTGATAAATGAACTTAAACTAGATATATGTATTTTGATTGAAACTTGGCTATGGGGGTGATGTGAGGGATAATTAAAAAATTAAAGAAATGAAGCCAGCAACACATAATTTTTATCAGTTACCCAGAAAGGCTAGAATAGGTGGTGGAGTGGGTATCTTGATTTCTAAGTCTTTTTCTAAAATAATCATAAAAAGCAATTATATTTTGAAACTTTTGAGTACGTACATATAGAAGTATTATTCAATAATAAACTCATACGAATAATTGCGATTTATAAACCACCTAATAGAAGTGAAATGAAATTTCTTGGAGAATTTGAGAATCTGTTAGATACAATAAATGATCTGAGAACAGTATTCATTTGTGGTGACTTTAATTTAAGAGTAGATGAGGTCAGGAGTAATGAAAAAGAATTTATTGAACTTCTTGAAACACACAATGAACAGTGTGACAGACCCTACAACAATGCATGATCATATACTAGACCTGGTAATACATTATAAAGATCCTAACCTAATAAAAACACTTGAAACTGAGCCTGATTTTTCAGTCTCACCAGTGCATAAATTAATTACTTTTTGTGTTGATTTCGAGAAATCTAAATCCATATGGAAAAAAGTTATTTATAGAGATAAATCGAGATTTGTTGCAAGGGAATTTATTGATGACTGTATAATGAAAATTAATAATGAAAACATAAGCTGTGATTGTCTATTTGATATACATAGTAAGTCCTGTGTAGACTGCCATGTTGATAAAAGTAATAGACTGTGCTCTGAAACTTATACTGAGAAATGCCCCAAAATTTAAAAGCAAATAATAATTAAGGACAAGGCTTTATGGTTCAATAAAGAATTACTTATTGCAAAAAGAAAGAGACGTAACATGGAAGATAATTGGAAAAGAGCTAAAACAAGGGAAACAAGAGAACTAGACATTAAAGCAAGAAATGAATATAATAGTTTGGTTGAAAAAACTAAAAGAACATTCTACAACAAAGAGTCGAAAAATAAGGATACAAAACGCATGCATAAGAATTTAGAGGATTTATTAGACATAAAACAAGAAAAAGTTCTGCCAAATAACTGTGATAACCCAAATGAATTGGCAAATAATTTTGTTATATATTTTGATAATAAAACAGAAATGATTTATAGAAGTTTTGCAGATATAAATTTTATAGATACATCATTTATGCCACAATCGGAATATAAAAAGCTAAATAAATTCAAGGAATTAAACATGGATGATCTAAAAAAAAAGTAATTGGTAGAGTAAAGTGAACATATTGTGAAAATGACCCATTCCCGATAAAAGATATTAATGATGCTCCACATATAAGCTTAATATATGATTTCTACCTCAAAATTGTAAACATGAGTATAAGACAATCTAAATTTCCGAAAAGTGAAAAATTAGGATGCATTAAACCAACCTATAAAGGAAAAGGTGATCATAATGACTTAGGTTCTTTCAGGCCGATATCAAACTTGTCATATTTATAAAATATAATTGAAACTGTAATTAATGATCAATTATGGACTCACCATAAAGACATCAATATCATACCAGAAAATCAATCAACTTACAGAGAAAATCACCCGACAGAAACAACAGTTTGCTCTATTATGAATGATATGATTACTATGGTTGACAATGAAAAGTGTGGAATATTGATAATGCTTGACCTCAGTGCTGCATTTGATACAGTTGTCCATGATTATCTTCTTAGAGACTTGAAATCTATTGGCATAGATGAAAATGCATATAAATGGCTTGAAAGCTTTTTACAAAATAGAAAAGCTATAGTTACAATATCGAATGCAAAATCTAATATAATGGATATAAATAAGGGGGTACCACAGGCTGTGTCTTGGGTCCCACATTATTTAATATCTATACAATTGAGTTATCGTGGATTCTAAAAAAACATAAAGTTGGATATAATTTGTATGCTGATGATACTCAATACTATTTTGCGATAACAACCATTCAGAACACTACTAATAAGATTGATGAAATAATGGTTGACATAAAAAACTGGATGGTTAAAAAGAAATTGAAATTGAATGATGATAAAACTGAATGCATGTTATTTGGGACAAAATATACCTTGAAAAACTTTGCACAATTAGAATATATGCAGATTGGAGCATCCAAAATCAAACTGGTACCAGTCGTGCGAAACTTGGGCGTTTTTATTGACAATACTTTAACTATGAAAAATCAGATATTGATTATAGTAAACACATGTAATTATCATCTAAGAAATATTGCATTTATCAAAAAGGATTTAAATGAAGATACCCTAAATACGCTTGTTCATAACCATATAATATCAAGATTGGATTATTGCAATTCCCTTTACTATGGTTTGCCCAACAATTTATTAAAAATAACTTCAGATCATTCAAAATAAAGCAGCAAGATTAATAAAAGGCACACAGCGACGTTAAAGAATTACACCGACACTGATTGAATTGCATTGGCTGCCGATAAAAGCAAAAATTGTATACAAAATCTGTTTGCTAACCCACAAGACATTAAAGACCGGAGAACCAAAATACTTACATGAGTATTTAGTCCCTTTTGAACTTGGAACAAATATCACAGTGAGACATGCAAATGACAAATATAGACTGCATGAACCAAGATCTAATCGAAATATAGGTAGTAGAACCTATCAATATAGTTCTCCAAGATTATATAATGAATTATCAGTGCTGCTCAAAGACAGTGAAGATGTGGTGCAATGCAAGAAAAAACTGAAAACTTACTTATTTGAAAAATGCTACGATATCGAACTCTTTACTATAAATGAGCCTTTCAAGGTGTGAGAGAGTTAAAAAGTAAAAAAAAAAAGAAAAAAAAATTTAAATAAACTTAAGACCCGCCGGAGAGGAGGCGAGGGGGTATAAACCACAAAAAGTATAAAGTAAAGTGTCTACTTTCTTGTATCTTATCTGATATTTCTCTAACTTTTGAGAGAAAAAACAATGGGGGATAGGTGGAGGGAATACCTTCTCTCTCTCTCTCTCTCTCTCTCTCTCTCTCTCTCTCTCTCTCTCTCTCTCTCTCTCTCTCTCTCCTCTCTCTCTCTCTCTCTCTCATATGCCTTTTTATATACAAAAGCCACTTTTCCCCTTATAAAGTGAGTGGCTGAGTAAAGGAATAATGCTCTGACTTTCTGGGAGGAGAAAGTACAGAGAGGGGGTCTCTCATTCCCTTCGCTCCGCCCCACTTAGTCTACTCTTACGACACGAAGGAGAACATGGAGGAAGTATTCTAGCCCCCTCCCTCAGGAGCTCATATGTATGTCTATGTGTGTAAATGTGTGCATGTGTGTGTACATATATATATATATATATATATATATATATATATATATATATATATATATATATATATATATATATGTGTGTGTGTGTGTGTGTGTGTGTGTGTGTGTGTGTGTGTGTGTGTGTGTATATATATATATATAAATATATATATATATATATATATATATATATATATATATATATGTGTGTGTGTGTGTGTGTGTGTGTGTGTGTGTGTGTGTGTGTGTGTGTGTGTGTGTGTGATTACCTAATTGTGTTTACGGGAAAGAGCCCAAAGCTCGCATCTTCCCGTCTCCTGATCGGTTCCATTTTATACTTAGTCATACTTATCATACCTGTCCTTAAAACTATGGATTGAGATAGCATTAACTACCTCCTCGCTTAGCCAATTCCAATTATCAACTACTCTTACACTGAAAAAGTATTTCCTTACATCCTGCAAAGAAGTTTTCTTACGAAGCTTCAAACTATGACCTCTAGTTCTAGAGCCAGCCATATCAAAATATCGATCCCTATCCACTCTATCATAACCATGAAGGAATTTAAAGACTGTCACCATATCCCCCCTCACTCTTCTAGCTTCGAGTGATGGTAAGTCTAATTCCCTCAGCCTCTCATCATAACTGAGATTGCGTATTTCTGGCACCAGTTTCGTGGCATGTCTTTGAACTTTTTCAAGCTTAGCTATGTGCTTTTTCAAGTGCGGATTCCAAAAGGGGGCTGCATATTCGAGTTTTGGCCTCACATAGGTTACATAAATATTTCTGAACATTTCCTTGTCCATGTGCCTGAAGGCTACCCTTACATTTGATAAGAATGCATATGCTGCCCTTACTATGCCATTTATATGTATTTCTGGAGACAAATCTGCCAGTATGTTTACTCCTAGATCTCTCTCATTTTCTGTCTCTTGAAGTTGTACTCCAGCCACCGAGTAGTCAAGCTTGGGCTTTCTTGCACTTGTACCCATTCTCATTACCTTACATTTTGAAGTATTGAATTTCATTAGCCACTTTTCTGACCACTCATGCAGATTATTTAGATCCTCCTGAAGTTCTCTACCATTGTTCTCGTTTTTTACTTTCTTCACAATCTTTGCATCATCTGCAAACATATTCATGAATGAATTTACAGACTCTGGTAGGTCATTTACATATACAAGGAACAAAAGTGGCCCTAAAACTGAACCCTGTGGAACTCCACTACTAACTCTTCTCCATTCACACTGAGTGTCTTACTCTAACCCTCTGTTCCCTTCCTTCTAAGTAAGTTTTTATCCATTCCAAAACATTTCCACCTATTCTAGCCATTGATTGCAGCTTCCTAATAAGTCTCCCATGTGGAACAGTGTCAAACGCTTTCTGGAAGTCTAGGAATATGCAATCTGCCCAGCCCTCTCTTTCCTGTAAGATTTGGCTTACCTCATCATAAAATTCTAATAAGTTTGTTACTGTTGATCTGCCTTCTCTGAAGCCATGTTGCCTCACTGACAAAAAGTTGAAGGATTCCAAGTGAAGAGAGATATGTTTCCTTAGTAGTTTCTCCATAACTTTGCAAACTATACTGGTCAAGGAAACTGGTCTATAGTTCAGAGCCGTATCTCTCCTTCCCTTTTTGAAGATAGGTATCACATTTGCTTGTTTCCAGCATCTTGGTATCTCCCCCGACTCCAATGACTCCTTAAATATGATACTTAGTGCCACTGATATTGTGTTTGCGCAGTTTTTAAGCACATGAGGGGATATGTCATCAGGACCTGTAGCTTTATGAACATCTAAATCCATCAGCGCTTTGCATACCTCTGTGGCTGTAAGGTTGATGTTCTCTAATACCGGCCCTTGAGATTCTATCACTGCAATCTGAGGGGGTGGGGTATTTTCTACTGTAAATACTGACTGAAACTCCTTGTTCAATTCTTTGCAGATCTCTTCATCCGTCTCAGTGATGCTTCCATCCGCTCTCTTTGGCCTTAAAACCTGTTCTTTTACCTTCAGTTTTCCTCTGATAAAGCTTGGGATTTTCTTTAGCCTTCCTGGTGATGTCCCTCTCATAGTCTCTCTCTGCCTCTCTCCTTTTACTTAGGTAGTCATTTCTTGCTCTTTTGTAGGTTTGCCAGGCATTTATGTTTTTTCTCCTCCTATACCTTTTCCAGCATTTGTCTCTCCACTCCTTAGCTCTTTTACACCCATTATCGAGCCATTTCTCTCTGGCATGAATTACACCTACTTTGGTGACAGGTATGCAGCAATCTACTATCTTCCCATATTTCTCACAAAAGATGTCATACATTTCTTGTACAGATTTGTGGTAAAATAAGGTTCTCCAGTCAATAACTGCAAAAAGCTCATTCATTTTGATGTAATCTCCTTTTGGATAGTTCTTCCTCATGTCCTCAGTGCCTCTACTCTCAGGAAGAATATCTTCAATGATATACTCCATCAACAACACACAGTGGTCACTCTTTCCAATTGGTGGTTCATACTCAACTTTTTCAATATCCAACACATTATCTGTGAACACTAGATCAAGTAGTGATGGCTCATCCCCACCCCTGGCCCTTGTTGGTTCCATTACATGTTGGTGTAGGAAATTCCCTTGTACGCAATCTAGGAATCTTGCCCCGAATGAGTCCTCACCACTGTGAGGGTCAAGATTTATCCAATCTATCTCTTTATGATTAAAGTCTCCCATAATCAAAATCCTACATTTTTTTCCCCGTGCCATATTAACAACTGAGTTTGTGACTTCAATAGTACCTATATGACTTTCCTCATAAACTTCAAGCCTATTTTGGTTCCTTGGTGGGTTGTATACAACAGTTATTATAATGCTCTCTGACCCAGTATTTATGCGAGCAACAAGAAATTCCTTGAACTCACTTTCTATAGCCAAGTTTATTTCTTCGACTTGAATCCTTTCACTTATGAGCAGTGCTATCCCTCCACCAGTCCTCTCAGATCTTTCAACCCTTAGTATTCTGAAGCCCTTAGGAAAAACTGTGACACTGTTTATGTCCTCACTCAACTTAGTCTCTGTAATTGCTACTATATCTGCCTTACTGTTGTGAATCCTATCTTTTAATTCTACTGCCTTACCAGCTAATCCATCAGCATTTGTGTATAACAATCTTAATGATGCCCCATCCCCTGATCTTCTGTCATTATGTGTGATTACCTAATTGTGATTACCTAATTGTGTTTACGAGAAAGAGCCCAAAGCTCGTATCTTCCCGTCTCCTGATCGGTTCCATTTTATACTTAGTCATACTTATCATACCTGTCCTTAAAACTATGGATTGAGATAGCATTAACTACCTCCTTGCTTAGCCAATTCCAATTATCAACTACTCTTACACTGAAAAAGTATTTCCTTACATCCTGCAAAGAAGTTTTCTTACGAAGCTTCAAATTATGACCTCTAGTTCTAGAGCCAGCCATATCAAAATATCGATCCCTATCCACTCTATCATAACCATGGAGGAATTTAAAGACTGTCACCATATCCCCCCTCACTCTTCTAGCTTTGAGTGATGGTAAGTCTAATTCCCTCAGCCTCTCATCATAACTGAGATTGCGTATTTCTGGCACCAGTTTCGTGGCATGTCTTTGAACTTTTTCAAGCTTAGCTATGTGCTTTTTCAAGTGCGGATTCCAAAAGGGGGCTGCATATTCGAGTTTTGGCCTCACATAGGTTACATAAATATTTCTGAACATTTCTTTGTCCATGTACCTGAAGGCTACCCTTACATTTGATAAGAATGCATATGCTGCCCTTACTATGCCATTTATATGTATTTCTGGAGACAAATCTGCCAGTATGTTTACTCCTAGATCTCTCTCATTTTCTGTCTCTTGAAGTTGTACTCCAGCCACCGAGTAGTCAAGCTTGGGCCTTCTTGCACTTGTACCCATTCTCATTACCTTACATTTTGAAGTATTGAATTTCATTAGCCACTTTTCTGACCACTCATGCAGATTATTTAGATCCTCCTGAAGTTCTCTACCATTGTTCTCGTTTTTTACTTTCTTCACAATCTTTGCATCATCTGCAAACATATTCATGAATGAATTTACAGACTCTGGTAGGTCATTTACATATACAAGGAACAAAAGTGGCCCTAAAACTGAACCCTGTGGAACTCCACTACTAACTCTTCTCCATTCACACTGAGTGTCTTACTCTAACCCTCTGTTCCCTTCCTTCTAAGTAAGTTTTTATCCATTCCAAAACATTTCCACCTATTCTAGCCATTGATTGCAGCTTCCTAATAAGTCTCCCATGTGGAACAGTGTCAAACGCTTTCTGGAAGTCTAGGAATATGCAATCTGCCCAGCCCTCTCTTTCCTGTAAGATTTGGCTTACCTCATCATAAAATTCTAATAAGTTTGTTACTGTTGATCTGCCTTCTCTGAAGCCATGTTGCCTCACTGACAAAAAGTTGAAGGATTCCAAGTGAAGAGAGATATGTTTCCTTAGTAGTTTCTCCATAACTTTGCAAACTATGCTGGTCAAGGAAACTGGTCTATAGTTCAGAGCCGTATCTCTCCTTCCCTTTTTGAAGATAGGTATCACATTTGCTTGTTTCCAGCATCTTGGTATCTCCCCCGACTCCAGTGACTCCTTAAATATGATACTTAGTGCCACTGATATTGTGTTTGCGCATTTTTTAAGCACATGAGGGGATATGTCATCAGGACCTGTAGCTTTATGAACATCTAAATCCATCAGCGCTTTGCATACCTCTGTGGCTGTAAGGTTGATGTTCTCTAATACCGGCCCTTGAGATTCTATTACTGCAATCCGAGGGGGTGGGGTATTTTCTACTGTAAATACTGACTGAAACTCCTTGTTCAATTCTTTGCAGATCTCTTCATCCGTCTCAGTGATGCTTCCATCCGCTCTCTTTGGCCTTAAAACCTGTTCTTTTACCTTCAGTTTTCCTCTGATAAAGCTGTGGAAAAGTTTGGGATTTTCTTTAGCCTTCCTGGTGATGTCCCTCTCATAGTCTCTCTCTGCCTCTCTCCTTTTACTTAGGTAGTCATTTCTTGCTCTTTTGTAGGTTTGCCAGGCATTTATGTTTTTTCTCCTCCTATACCTTTTCCAGCATTTGTCTCTCCACTCCTTAGCTCTTTTACACCCATTATCGAACCATTTCTCTCTGGCATGAATTACACCTACTTTGGTGACAGGTATGCAGCAATCTACTATCTTCCCATATTTCTCACAAAAGATGTCATACATTTCTTGTACAGATTTGTGGTAAAATAAGGTTCTCCAGTCAATAACTGCAAAAAGCTCATTCATTTTGATGTAATCTCCTTTTGGATAGTTCCTCCTCATGTCCTCAGTGCCTCTACTCTCAGGAAGAATATCTTCAATGATATACTCCATCAACAACACACAGTGGTCACTCTTTCCAATTGGTGGTTCATACTCAATTTTTTCAATATCCAACACATTATCTGTGAACACTAGATCAAGTAGTGATGGCTCATCCCCACCCCTGGCCCTTGTTGGTTCCATTACATGTTGGTGTAGGAAATTCCCTTGTACGCAATCTAGGAATCTTGCCCCAAATGAGTCCTCACCACTGTGAGGGTCAAGATTTATCCAATCTATCTCTTTATGATTAAAGTCTCCCATAATCAAAATCCTACATTTTTTTTCCCGTGCCATGTTAACAACTGAGTTTATGACTTCAATAGTACCTATATGACTTTCCTCATAAACTTCAAGCCTATTTTGGTTCCTTGGTGGGTTGTATACAACAGTTATTATAATGCTCTCTGACCCAGTATTTATGCGAGCAACAAGAAATTCCTTGAACTCACTTTCTATAGCCAAGTTTATTTCTTCGACTTGAATCCTTTCACTTATGAGCAGTGCTATCCCTCCACCAGTCCTCTCAGATCTTTCAACCCTTAGTATTCTGAAGCCCTTAGGAAAAACTGTGACACTGTTTATGTCCTCACTCAACTTAGTCTCTGTAATTGCTACTATATCTGCCTTACTGTTGTGAATCCTATCTTTTAATTCTACTGCCTTACCAGCTAATCCATCAGCATTTGTGTATAACAATCTTAATGAGACCCCATCCCCTGATCTTCTGTCATTATGTGTGATTACCTAATTGTGTTTACGAGAAAGAGCCCAAAGCTCGTATCTTCCCGTCTCCTGATCGGTTCCATTTTATACTTAGTCATACTTATCATACCTGTCCTTAAAACTATGGATTGAGATAGCATTAACTACCTCCTCGCTTAGCCAATTCCAATTATCAACTACTCTTACACTGAAAAAGTATTTCCTTACATCCTGCAAAGAAGTTTTCTTACGAAGCTTCAAACTATGACCTCTAGTTCTAGAGCCAGCCATATCAAAATATCGATCCCTATCCACTCTATCATAACCATGGAGGAATTTAAAGACTGTCACCATATCCCCCCTCACTCTTCTAGCTTTGAGTGATGGTAAGTCTAATTCCCTCAGCCTCTCATCATAACTGAGATTGCGTATTTCTGGCACCAGTTTCGTGGCATGTCTTTGAACTTTTTCAAGCTTAGCTATGTGCTTTTTCAAGTGCGGATTCCAAAAGGGGGCTGCATATTCGAGTTTTGGCCTCACATAGGTTACATAAATATTTCTGAACATTTCTTTGCCCATGTACCTGAAGGCTACCCTTACATTTGATAAGAATGCATATGCTGCCCTTACTATGCCATTTATATGTATTTCTGGAGACAAATCTGCCAGTATGTTTACTCCTAGATCTCTCTCATTTTCTGTCTCTTGAAGTTGTACTCCAGCCACCGAGTAGTCAAGCTTGGGCCTTCTTGCACTTGTACCCATTCTCATTACCTTACATTTTGAAGTATTGAATTTCATTAGCCACTTTTCTGACCACTCATGCAGATTATTTAGATCCTCCTGAAGTTCTCTACCATTATTCTCGTTTTTTACTTTCTTCACAATCTTTGCATCATCTGCAAACATATTCATGAATGAATTTACAGACTCTGGTAGGTCATTTACATATACAAGGAACAAAAGTGGCCCTAAAACTGAACCCTGTGGAACTCCACTACTAACTCTTCTCCATTCACACTGAGTGTCTTACTCTAACCCTCTGATCCCTTCCTTCTAAGTAAGTTTTTATCCATTCCAAAACATTTCCACCTATTCTAGCCATTGATTGCAGCTTCCTAATAAGTCTCCCATGTGGAACAGTGTCAAACGCTTTCTGGAAGTCTAGGAATATGCAATCTGCCCAGCCCTCTCTTTCCTGTAAGATTTGGCTTACCTCATCATAAAATTCTAATAAGTTTGTTACTGTTGATCTGCCTTCTCTGAAGCCATGTTGCCTCACTGACAAAAAGTTGAAGGATTCCAAGTGAAGAGAGATATGTTTCCTTAGTAGTTTCTCCATAACTTTGCAAACTATGCTGGTCAAGGAAACTGGTCTATAGTTCAGAGCCGTATCCCTCCTTCCCTTTTTGAAGATAGGTATCATATTTGCTTGTTTCCAGCATCTTGGTATCTCCCCCAACTCCAGTGACTCCTTAAATATGATACTTAGTGCCACTGATATTGTGTTTGCGCATTTTTTAAGCACATGAGGGGATATGTCATCAGGACCTGTAGCTTTATGAACATCTAAATCCATCAGCGCTTTGCATACCTCTGTGGCTGTAAGGTTGATGTTCTCTAATACCGGCCCTTGAGATTCTATTACTGCAATCCGAGGGGGTGGGGTATTTTCTACTGTAAATACTGACTGAAACTCCTTGTTCAATTCTTTGCAGATCTCTTCATCCGTCTCAGTGATGCTTCCATCCGCTCTCTTTGGCCTTAAAACCTGTTCTTTTACCTTCAGTTTTCCTCTGATAAAGCTTGGGATTTTCTTTAGCCTTCCTGGTGATGTCCCTCTCATAGTCTCTCTCTGCCTCTCTCCTTTTACTTAGGTAGTCATTTCTTGCTCTTTTGTAGGTTTGCCAGGCATTTATGTTTTTTCTCCTCCTATACCTTTTCCAGCATTTGTCTCTCCACTCCTTAGCTCTTTTACACCCATTATCGAACCATTTCTCTCTGGCATGAATTACACCTACTTTGGTGACAGGTATGCAGCAATCTACTATCTTCCCATATTTCTTACAAAAGATGTCATACATTTCTTGTACAGATTTGTGGTAAAATAAGGTTCTCCAGTCAATAACTGCAAAAAGCTCATTCATTTTGATGTAATCTCCTTTTGGATAGTTCCTCCTCATGTCCTCAGTGCCTCTACTCTCAGGAAGAATATCTTCAATGA
Source organism: Halocaridina rubra (assembly GCA_037179515.1). Taxonomy (NCBI): domain Eukaryota; kingdom Metazoa; phylum Arthropoda; class Malacostraca; order Decapoda; family Atyidae; genus Halocaridina; species Halocaridina rubra. The sequence goes on along the minus strand of JAXCGZ010013302.1, from coordinate 58,558 downwards.
TATACTCCATCAACAACACACAGTGGTCACTCTTTCCAATTGGTGGTTCATACTCAATTTTTTCAATATCCAACACATTATCTGTGAACACTAGATCAAGTAGTGATGGCTCATCCCCACCCCTGGCCCTTGTTGGTTCCATTACATGTTGGTGTAGGAACTTCCCTTGTACGCAATCTAGGAATCTTGCCCCGAATGAGTCCTCACCACTGTGTGGGTCAAGATTTATCCAATCTATCTCTTTATGATTAAAGTCTCCCATAATCAAAATCCTACATTTTTTTTCCCGTGCCATGTTAACAACTGAGTTTATGACTTCAATAGTACCTATATGACTTTCCTCATAAACTTCAAGCCTATTTTGGTTCCTTGGTGGGTTGTATACAACAGTTATTATAATGCTCTCTGACCCATTATTTATGCGAGCAACAAGAAATTCCTTGAACTCACTTTCTATAGCCAAGTTTATTTCTTCGACTTGAATCCTTTCACTTATGAGCAGTGCTATCCCTCCACCAGTCCTCTCAGATCTTTCAACCCTTAGTATTCTGAAGCCCTTAGGAAAAACTGTGACACTGTTTATGTCCTCACTCAACTTAGTCTCTGTAATTGCTACTATATCTGCCTTACTGTTGTGAATCCTATCTTTTAATTCTACTGCCTTACCACCTAATCCATCAGCATTTGTGTATAACAATCTTAATGAGACCCCATCCCCTGATCTTCTGTCATTATGTGTGATTACCTAATTGTGTTTACGAGAAAGAGCCCAAAGCTCGTATCTTCCCGTCTCCTGATCGGTTCCATTTTATACTTAGTCATACTTATCATACCTGTCCTTAAAACTATGGATTGAGATAGCATTAACTACCTCCTCGCTTAGCCAATTCCAATTATCAACTACTCTCACACTGAAAAAGTATTTCCTTACATCCTGCAAAGAAGTTTTCTTACGAAGCTTCAAACTATGACCTCTAGTTCTAGAGCCAGCCATATCAAAATATCGATCCCTATCCACTCTATCATAACCATGAAGGAATTTAAAGACTGTCACCATATCCCCCCTCACTCTTCTAGCTTTGAGTGATGGTAAGTCTAATTCCCTCAGCCTCTCATCATAACTGAGATTGCGTATTTCTGGCACCAGTTTCGTGGCATGTCTTTGAACTTTTTCAAGCTTAGCTATGTGCTTTTTCAAGTGCGGATTCCAAAAGGGGGCTGCATATTCGAGTTTTGGCCTCACATAGGTTACATAAATATTTCTGAACATTTCTTTGTCCATGTACCTGAAGGCTACCCTTACATTTGATAAGAATGCATATGCTGCCCTTACTATGCCATTTATATGTATTTCTGGAGACAAATCTGCCAGTATGTTTACTCCTAGATCTCTCTCATTTTCTGTCTCTTGAAGTTGTACTCCAGCCACCGAGTAGTCAAGCTTGGGCCTTCTTGCACTTGTACCCATTCTCATTACCTTACATTTTGAAGTATTGAATTTCATTAGCCACTTTTCTGACCACTCATGCAGATTATTTAGATCCTCCTGAAGTTCTCTACCATTGTTCTCGTTTTTTACTTTCTTCACAATCTTTGCATCATCTGCAAACATATTCATGAATGAATTTACAGACTCTGGTAGGTCATTTACATATACAAGGAACAAAAGTGGCCCTAAAACTGAACCCTGTGGAACTCCACTACTAACTCTTCTCCATTCACACTGAGTGTCTTACTCTAACCCTCTGATCCCTTCCTTCTAAGTAAGTTTTTATCCATTCCAAAACATTTCCACCTATTCTAGCCATTGATTGCAGCTTCCTAATAAGTCTCCCATGTGGAACAGTGTCAAACGCTTTCTGGAAGTCTAGGAATATGCAATCTGCCCAGCCCTCTCTTTCCTGTAAGATTTGGCTTACCTCATCATAAAATTCTAATAAGTTTGTTACTGTTGATCTGCCTTCTCTGAAGCCATGTTGCCTCACTGACAAAAAGTTGAAGGATTCCAAGTGAAGAGAGATATGTTTCCTTAGTAGTTTCTCCATAACTTTGCAAACTATGCTGGTCAAGGAAACTGGTCTATAGTTCAGAGCCGTATCTCTCCTTCCCTTTTTGAAGATAGGTATCACATTTGCTTGTTTCCAGCATCTTGGAATCTCCCCCGACTCCAATGACTCCTTAAATATGATACTTAGTGCCACTGATGTTGAGTTTGCGCAGTTTTTAAGCACATGAGGGGATATGTCATCAGGACCTGTAGCTTTATGAACATCTAAATCCATCAGCGCTTTGCATACCTCTGTGGCTGTAAGGTTGATGTTCTGTAATACCGGCCCTTGAGATTCTATCACTGCAATCTGAGGGGGTGGGGTATTTTCTACTATAAATACTGACTGAAACTCCTTGTTCAATTCTTTGCAGATCTCTTCATCCGTCTCAGTGATGCTTCCATCCGCTCTCTTTGGCCTTAAAACCTGTTCTTTTACCTTCAGTTTTCATCTGATAAAGCTGTGGAAAAGTTTGGGATTTTCTTTAGCCTTCCTGGTGATGTCCCTCTCATAGTCTCTCTCTGCCTCTCTCCTTTTACTTAGGTAGTCATTTCTTGCTCTTTTGTAGGTTTGCCAGGCATTTATGTTTTTTCTCCTCCTATACCTTTTCCAGCATTTGTCTCTCCACTCCTTAGCTCTTTTACACCCATTATCAAACTATTTCTCTCTGGCATGAATTACACCTACTTTGGTGACAGGTATGCAGCAATCTACTATCTTCCCATATTTCTCACAAAAGATGTCATACATTTCTTGTACAGATTTGTGGTAAAATAAGGTTCTCCAGTCAATAACTGCAAAAAGCTCATTCATTTTGATGTAATCTCCTTTTGGATAGTTCCTCCTCATGTCCTCAGTGCCTCTACTCTCAGGAAGAATATCTTCAATGATATACTCCATCAACAACACACAGTGGTCACTCTTTCCAATTGGTGGTTCATACTCAAGTTTTTCAATATCCAACACATTATCTGTGAACACTAGATCAAGTAGTGATGGCTCATCCCCACCCCTGGCCCTTGTTGGTTCCATTACATGTTGGTGTAGGAAATTCCCTTGTACGCAATCTAGGAATCTTGCCCCGAATGAGTCCTCACCACTGTGTGGGTCAAGATTTACCCAATCTATCTCTTTATGATTAAAGTCTCCCATAATAAAAATCCTACATTTTTTTCCCGTGCCATGTTAACAACTGAGTTTATGACTTCAATAGTACCTATATGACTTTCCTCATAAACTTCAAGCCTATTTTGGTTCCTTGGTGGGTTGTATACAACAGTTATTATAATGCTCTCTGACCCAGTATTTATGCGAGCAACAAGAAATTCCTTGAACTCACTTTCTATAGCCAAGTTTATTTCTTCGACTTGAATCCTTTCACTTATGAGCAGTGCTATCCCTCCACCAGTCCTCTCAGATCTTTCAACCCTTAGTATTCTGAAGCCCTTAGGAAAAACTGTGACACTGTTTATGTCCTCACTCAACTTAGTCTCTGTAATTGCTACTATATCTGCCTTACTGTTGTGAATCCTATCTTTTAATTCTACTGCCTTACCAGCTAATCCATCAGCATTTGTGTATAACAATCTTAATGAGGCCCCATCCCCTGATCTTCTGTCATTATCTTCTTTATCTCCCCTTTGTCTGGAAGAACTCTGTAACGAAAATTTTTCTTCTGTTCTTCATTTCTTTCATCATTTAACCTTCTTGCCTCTTGCAACAAGTTTTTTATCTTTCCCATCTCTTCCTGTGTTCTGTATTATCTAATGAACACTTCTTTGAATTCTTGAAGGTCTTTTAGACTTTTTTTTCTCAACAATATTTCCCTACATGTTTCCCCTCTCTCAAAGGTTACTTTTGTTGGTCTCGGCTTTCCTTCCCTCGAATATTTACCTAGTTGGTGTATGTTTACAATATCCTCAGGACCACAAACTACTCCAAGCTTTCTTATCAGGTCTACAACCCTAGCTTTATTTTCTTCAAGTCTCCCCTGCCATGTTGGCTCCTGGGATTCACTTATGCCTGAGATTACCACTGTCTTCTCCTTATCAAGTGCCTGTCTGATGAGTGGGTTTGCCCTTTCCATCACAACGTCTTTCATTTTTTTGATTACTGTCTCTTTATAGTCAACTGTTTGTATGTTTTCCAGTGCCACCACCTTTACAGCCTCTTTTACTGCCACATTCCCCTTTAGTGCATCAGCAAAGGAAGTTTTCATGGCATCATTTTCCATATTCAGCTCCTGGAACTCTTTTCTGAACTGTTCAATGTTTTCCTTAATCTGGACATTCCAAGCAGCAATCTCGTCTCTCGCAGAAGAGAGCAGTGAACTAACATCTAATTCCTTTAGGTTGTCATTCAGCTGTTTGTTTTTATCTTCTTGTTTAGAAATTCTAGATTCTAGTTGACTCTTTTCCCCTTCCAGCTTCTTTATTCTTTTTTCTAGTTCCTTTCTCTCCTGCCCTTGTGCTTTATTTGCTTCCTCCAAAGATCTTATTTGCTCTCTGAGTGTTTCATTCTCTTTCATTTCTCCATCCATATTCCGAATTTTATCATCAAGGCTTATAACCATTGCCTCTAAATTCTTGATTTTCTGTTTAAGTCCCCTAATGGCTACCCCTCCTACCGACCCATGGATGGGAGAGGTTTGGGACAGAGATGGCATCATTTTTATGTTCTCCCTCTCACAGAATATAGAAAGAAGACGAGAAAGAGGAAAAAAAAAAGAAAAAAACTTTTAATTAAGCTTCACACAGAATTTTTATATCTCCATATAAGTGCTATTTAGCGACTCAGTTTATCTCTTTTCTGGTAACACACATCTTAACTTAAAAACTTGACCATGGTAATTTAAGGATAAAAAGAAAAAGAAAAACAAAAGTCAAACCTGAAGGAAAATTCGAATTTGTGTCTGAGGTGGCACCACCTGTTTCTGCTATATATTCTTCCTAACTGATAAACTCACTTGCTAACCAAGATATGTTATCACAGGTGTGTGTGTGTGTGTATGTCTATATGTATCAATAATTACTACTTTTGATTCATAACTCTTTAAATATACAAAAGCTGTAGTAATGATGATGGTAATAATAATAATAATAATAATAATAATAATAATAATAATAATAATAATAATAGTAATAGTAATAATAATAATAATAATAATAATAATAATAATAATAATAATAATAATAATGATAATAATAATCATGATGGTGGTAGCAATAGTTGTGATAATAGTGATAATGGATTAAGCTGACGTAATTCTCTCTCATGTACATAATTTGCAGGGTAGAGAAGGGGAAGGGCTTTCAGTCTTGCTCTTTCTTTTCCTTCCAAATTTATCTTCCATTATATGGCACTGTGTTTATGTGTATGTATGTATGTATGTTCAGGTTTATATGTGTACGTATATGCGATTAATTACATGCACTTCCCTTTGCTGTGTTACCCTCAGATAACAATGATGTGTATGAATATGCATGTATGCATCTTTATCTGTGGTAAGGACGAATAACTCCTTTTGCTGAAAAGAATACCACAAACTCTCTCTCTCTCTCTCTATCTATCTATCTATCTATTTATCTATCTATCTATCTCTCTCTCCTTGATATGTATGACTATGAAACCACAGTGGTGTTTCTATTGCTCATCTAATTAATGCATGCATATGTATATGTACCTACTTATTATTCTAACCTGAAAATTGTTATTCTATATCTGCTTCAAATTGTCTGCAGTAGTACAGTTGAAAAGTAAAATTTAATTTATAACACTCGACAAGGGCTATTGAAAATATTATTGCAAATATTACTCTTCAATTACTCTTCAATTATTACACTATGTTTTATTATTAATTAATTGCTATAATATTTAAAATTAATTGCAAATTCTATTAATATTTTATTTATACATAACCAAATAGCTTGTAATGTTTATCAACTGCAATATCACTGGTAGTGTCCATGTGCACATGTCCCCATGGACAGTTATCTGAATAAATATAGATATATATATATATATATATATATATATATATATATATATATATATATATATATATATATATATATATATATATATATATATATATATATATATATATATATATATATATATATATATATATAGTCCCTAAAGCTGCACAAATTAATAAGGCTCTTGATATTTCAATTCATAACTTTTATCAGTTTGCCTGTGACAGGTGAAAAAACAAATATCTGAGTCCAGAAAGTAGCAGATAAAGATTATTATTATTAGTATTCCCTTGAGGGTGGCAAGTATACCTTCGCAACGTTTCCCTGTGTGTCATAGAAGTCGACCAATTGGGGCGGGACAATGAAACTGGGTATCCCCTCCTTTTTATCTTCACATAAAAAAAAAAAGTCCTGCAGAATTGTTTTTTCTTACGCTTTCTTTTTCGTCTCTTGAGTAACGAGAGATTTCATCTCGAATTTTTAATATATATAAATAATACTGAATTGTTAACATACAGTCTAAAATGGTAGGAAATGCCCTTGAATGGGCATGGGCATTTTCCTACCATATATATATATATATATATATATATATATATATATATATATATATATATATATATATATATATATATATATATATATATATATATATATATATATATATATATGATCAACTGAAGAATCCCCTTCCCAGACCCACCTAGGGGGGAGATTCTTCATCTGAGTTTGGGGGGGGGAAATTCTTCAGTACTGTCTGTCTGTTTAGGTTTGGTTAGGTCTTTATTTCGTAATTGAAGTTCATCCATCCATCCATATATCCCAAGGTAGATAAACAGACAGACCTAACCTAACCTAACACATCCCTTCAGCCCTTCCCATCTGACATGCTTCAGAGAAGGTAGATCAACAGTAACAAACTTATTAGAATTTTATGATGAGGTAAGCCAAATCTTACAGGAAAGAGAGGGCTGGAGAGATTGCATATTCCTAGACTTCCAGAAAGCGTTTGACACTGTTCCACATGGGAGACTTATTAGGAAGCTGCAATCAATGGCTAGAATAGGTGGAAATGTTTTGGAATGGATAAAAACTTACTTAGAAGGAAGGGAACAGAGGGTTAGAGTAAGACACTCAGTGTCTAAATGGAGAAGAGTTAGTAGTGGAGTTCCATAGGGCTCAGTTTTAGGGCCACTTTTGTTCCTTGTATATGTAAATGACCTACCAGAGTCTGTAAATTCATTCATGAATATGTTTGCAGATGATGCAAAGATTGTGAAGAAAGTAAAAAACGAGAACAATGGTAGAGAACTTCAGGAGGATCTAAATAATCTGCACGAGTGGTCAGAAAAGTGGCTAATGAAATTCAATACTTCAAAATGTAAGGTAATGAGAATGGGTACAAGTGCAAGAAAGCCCAAGCTTGACTACTCGGTGGCTGGAGTACAACTTCAAGAGACAGAAAATGAGAGAGATCTAGGAGTAAACATACTGGCAGATTTGTCTCCAGAAATACATATAAATGGCATAGTAAGGGCAGCATATGCATTCTTATCAAATGTAAGGGTAGCCTTCAGGTACATGGACAAGGAAATGTTCAGAAATATTTATGTAACCAATGTGAGGCCAAAACTCGAATATGCAGCCCCCTTTTGGAATCCGCACTTGAAAAAGCACATAGCTAAGCTTGAAAAAGTTCAAAGACATGCCACGAAACTGGTGCCAGAAATACGCAATCTCAGTTATGATGAGAGACTGAGGGAATTAGACTTACCATCACTCGAAGCTAGAAGAGTGAGGGGGGATATGGTGACAGTCTTTAAATTCCTTCATGGTTATGATAGAGTGGATAGGGATCGATATTTTGATATGGCTGGCTCTAGAACTAGAGGTCATAGTTTGAAGCTTCGTAAGAAAACTTCTTTGCAGGATGTAAGGAAATACTTTTTCAGTGTAAGAGTAGTTGATAATTGGAACTGGCTAAGCGAGGAGGTAGTTAATGCTATCTCAGTCCATAGTTTTAAGGACAGGTATGATAAGTATGACTAAGTATAAAATGGAACCGATCAGGAGACGGGAAGATACGAGCTTTGGGCTCTTTCCCGTAAACACAATTAGGTAATCACAATTAGGTAATCACTCCAAATCTCTAGTTTCTTTCTGAAATTGTTACGCCGGGCACTCAGGGGGGATTCTTCAGTTGATCTCAGTGGGGGGGAGATTCCTCAGTTGGGTACTCTGAGGGGGGGAGATTCTTCAGTTGATCATATATATATATATATATATATATATATATATATATATATATATATATATATATATATATATATATATATATATATATATATATATATATATATATATATTATTTAAGCACGTCCTTACCTTTGATAGTATTTCAAGAGAGGTTAAAAGTTAGGTCCTTCGTGCAGATGTGAGCAGAAACACTTTCACGAAAACCCTGGCGCTGCCGGCAGTAACCTTCAGGGGTTCCCGTCTTTATCTTATCTCCAAATTGGCGGGAACTTCGTCACCAAAACAATACACGTTTCAGAAAATAAAGCGTCATGCAATATTCTTTTTAACTAAGGCTTTCTTCTTCGCCTGTGACAGAATTTTTGAGATTTCTTCAGAAACTGATTTTATATATATATATATATATATATATATATATATATATATATATATATATATATATATATATATATATATATATATATATATATATATATATATATATATATATATATATATATATATATATATATATATATATATATATATATATATATAACAACTCAAATAATGTTTAACTTAAGTCAGTTAGTTTCAAACTTTCAAGATGATTGGCAGAAATCACAGCGTGGTTACTCTTTTTTTTCTTATTCTTACACATTTTAACGGATTTTGCCGATAAACTTCCACCATACTTTTAAGCGCATATGTGTTTTGTTTTTCTATCTATCTATCTATCTATATATATATATATATATATATATATATATATATATATATATATATATATATATATATATATATTATATATATATATATATATATATATATATATATATATGTAGTCTCCGTAGCAAAATGGTAACGGCGACTCTGAGGCGGCAGGTCGAGGGTTCGTGCCCCTTCACGATCTGAGGTTAGCAAGGGCATGCACTCAGGGTAACGATTACATCTGCCAAAACAAGTCCTTCGCAAGAAGGCAAGCGTCCTAGCCCTTGTTTGAAAAGGGAGTCCGTGACGTAAAACCGGAACAACAACAAACTAATCTTCTTACACCATTGTTGCCTATGATCTTTTACCCTTGTTACTCATTCTATTTTTACCATTGCTACTAATCTCCTTTTTACCTCTGCTAACAATATTTTTACCTTTTTGGCTCATTTTCTTTTGCCTCAGCTACTTATCTTTATTTTACATCAGCATGTTATCTTCTCTTTACATTGGCTACTTATCATTTTACCTCTGCTACTTATTCATTTTACCTGCACTAATAGCTTTGCCTCAGTTACTTATCATTTTACCTCTGTTACTTATAATTTTACCTACTAATATTTTTGCCTCAGTTACCCATCTTTTTTCCTGTGCTACTTATCTTTTTTTTATTTTGGCTCAGCTGTTTATCTTTATTTTTCCTCAGCAACTTTCCTTTTTACTTAGGCTACTTATCTTTTCTACCTCTGCTACTAATTATTTTTACCTGTTCTGTTTATTTTCTTTTTTTACCTTGACTGGTAACTTATCGTCCTCTTACCTTGCCTACTTATTTTATCTTTTCACCTCTTCATCTTCTTTTTGCATTGGCTACTTATCTTATTTTTACCCATGTAACCTTTCTTTTTACCTCTGCTACTTATTTTCTTTTTGCCTTGGCTACTTATCTTCTATTTACCTCTGCTACTTATCGTACATATTACCATTGCTTCCCTTTTTGGATTTACTACTTATCTTTATATCTCTGCTACTTCTTTTAGTTTTACAATTTCTACTTATCTCTTGCTATTTATCCTCTGTTATACCTTTGTTATTTATTTACTTTTTACATCAGTTACTTATATTCTTTTTTCCTCTGGTTCTAAGTTTACCTTTGCTACTTTTTTTTTTTACCATTGCTATTTATCTTCTGTGTGTCGTTGCTGCTTTGTATTTATATACTGTGTTTTGTTCTTATTTATCTCCATATTATTTCCTGTTGGGGGCTGTGGTAGCTCAGTGGTAGAGTGTGCTGAAGCATGTCTGTGCCCATCCTCATAAGAAGTATTTATAGTGACACATAACACATAAAAAACGACTAACACGTGTTTTATAACAAAGCTGGGCGTTTGGAAGGGCATCCATCCCATTTAAATGGGGGACTAATAGTGACACCAAAAATGTTCCGGTTTTACGTCACGGACTCCCTTTTCTACCAAGGGCTAGGACGGTTGCCTTCTTGCGAAGAACTTGTTTTGGCAGATGTAATCGTTACCCTGAGTGTATGCCCTTACTAACCTCAGTCCGTGACGGAGCGCGAACCCTCGACCTACCGCCTCAGAGTCGCGGACATTACCATTTTGCCACGGAGACTACAATAGTGACACCAAAAATGTAAATTCAACAATATACATAGGAATTTCCAGTACTTGTTTTACAATTTGAACTTATCTTTGACAAGCATTGATTACTTGGTACTTATCTTTGATAAGCAGTGAGAAATATAATGTGCTGTTGATTACTTTTATCAGAGGAGAGAGAGAGAGAGAGAGAGAGTTGCATGTCACATGAATTAACAGAAATTTAAGCAAGAATAAGTTATGTTTATATTACTTATGTTGGGATTTGTTTCAGCAGTCTTGATTATCTTACACTTGTGCACACGTGTGTGCACACAAACATGCCACGAAACTGGTGCCAGAAATACGCAATCTCAGTTATGATGAGAGGATGAGGGCAGTAGACTTACCATCACTCGAAGCTAGAAGATTGAGGGGGGGATATGGTGACAGTCTATAAATTCCTTCATGGTTATGATAGAGTGGATAGGGGGTCGGTATTTTGATATGGTTGGCACTAGAACCAGAGGTCATGGTTTGAAGCTTCGTAAGAAAACTTCTTTGCAGGATGTAAGGAAGTACTTTTTTAGTGTAAGAGTAGTTGATGATTGGAATTGGCTAAGCGAGGAGGTAGTTAATGCTAACTCAATCCATAGTTTTAAGAACACGTATAATAAGTATCATTAAGTATAAAACTGGAATCGACCAGGAGATGGGGAGTTACGAGCATGGGTGCTCTATCCCGTAAGCACAATTAGGTAATTACACAGTTCTTCATAATTGGAATTTTCTCAGTGATAAAACACAAAATGCTAAAGGCATTCATAGTTCTAAGAATATATATGAGAAGTGTCTTTGAGTATATATGTAATGCACACACATACATACACACTCGTATTTTATGTCGTTTAATGTGTCACTATTATTCCCCATTCAATTGGGGGTGGACAACTCAACTGAATAGCGAGGCATCATATCCAGTCCCCCCTCATGTACAATATTTGGTATTGCCAGAAAGAATGGGGGTGTATACAGACATGTTGGAGCTGGGGGGTTAAGTTTGGATGCTCTACCAAATGCCTCTTTGGTGGGATCGAATCCGTGTTGATCGCTTCCCAACTCACGCACTTTACCACTGAAATACTGTGTGATTAATTTTCAGTTTAAAAATCTTAATTCTAATTCGAATGGAGGTGGACACAGGGATGGAGTTTGGGTATTAAGGTTGGATGCCCTGTTTAACGTCCCACGGTTGGCTTCAACGGGGGTTTGTCATTTCCCGAGTCAATTGCTTTAACCATTGTGCTACTGCAGGCTACTAATATAGTTTTGTAATAACTTCTGAGGTGTTGTTATTCAATATTATATCCCATTCAAATGGGGGTGGACACAGATAGGTTGGAACTGGGGAATTAAGGATGGATGCCTTTCTTTACGTCCCTTGGTGGACTTGAACAGGCGTCTGTCACTTCCCGAGTCAAGTGCTCTAACCACTGCCCTACTACTGTCGCCTAGGTATAAGAGATGAAAGTAAATTGAAAAAAAAAATTGCAAGATGCAGCAAATATCAAATGCAAAAAGAATTTTATTAAAACTAGCCTAACCAGGTTAACTCAAGTTAGGTTGGTTAGGTTAGGGTACAATAGACTACAGATAGGTTGACCGTATACTACAGTAGCACCCATTGATTAAAGTCTTTATATATATATATATATATATATATATATATATATATATATATATATATATATATATATATATATATATATATATATATATATATATATATATATATATATATATATATATATATATATATATATATATATATATATATATAATTTCAAATTCTATCATTGTTTGACATTTTACAAGTTCTTATTAATCCCCATTTTAGTGGAGGTAGACACAAACAGGTTGGAGCTGGGGAGTTGAGGATGGATGCCCTTCATAACACTCCACGGTGGACTCGAACACGGATCTTTCAAGTTAAATATAACCTCTGAAATGAAGTGAATCTTAGAATTCATTAGGATACACATTAGAATTAAAATATGTTGTTTATTTATTATTATTATTATTCAAATATTACATTATACATTAATTACTTTCACATTACATTACATTGTTACTTTGAGAATAGTTTTGATAGTAAATCTGACTACATTCAAAAGCCCTAATCCCCCTTTATAAAGGGGTTGGCTGAGTCAAAGCAAAAACTTGATTCGGTGGGAGGAAAATAGAAAGGAGGGGATTCCCAGTCCACTCGCTTTGCCCCATTCATCCACTTTATAAAATATCTATATACAAAACCATACTCCCCCTTAAAAGGGATAGGCTGAGTCAAAACAAGAAACTTCTCTCTGTAGGATGAAAATACAAGGGATGGGATTCCCAATCTCCTTGCCCCATTTTGTTGACTTTTACGACATTCGGGGGAACCTAGTCCAACTGTATTGTATTTTCACATTCTTTTGAGTGATGCCTTTTAACATGTGAATTCAAGTTACACTTTTTGGCACATCTGAAATGGCAATATGGGCACAAATGGGGTTTTTCCCCAGTATGAGTGTAAATATGTTCTTTTAAAGCTATCTTCTGGGTAGTTCTGAAAGAACAGTATTGGCAGGCAAAAGGGCGTTCTCCGGTGTGAACTCTCAAATGCGTCTGAAGGTGACTTAAACAACGACTCACTTTACCGCAGTAAGGGCACGCCAGACTCACTGCCCCTTCAGAAGTACTGTAATCTACTTCGTTAAACTGCTGAAGCGACCCCAAGAAATCGTGAGCAAACTTGTCCGATGACCCGCATGCATCTAGATGATGAGAAGTGACTTTGGTACTGGCAGCTGGCGACAGTCGAGAAGTGATGTTGTTACAGGAAACTGATGACAGTTTTGGTAAAGAGATGCCAAATGGTATATCATTAGTGGGAGGTGTCAACAAAGAGTCATCTTCATTAGATTCTTCCATATTTTGACTTTGAGGAAAGTTACCTGTACCGCAAGGCTGATGACGTGGTATCTGGAACTTGGAGCTTATGTCATTCATCGGTTTTCTGAAGGATTCCTGAAGGGGAAGAAGGGGAGAGAATGAAAAAAGCATTCTTGTTACCGAAACGTTTTACTTATGAGTCTAGTGTTTGTTTCATGTTTTAGGTGTCACTGTTAATCTCTATCATGGGAGTGAATGCAGGCAGCTTGGAGCATGGAAAGTACTTATGGTTGCCCTCTCTATCACCAGGTGGTTGGCTCGATTGCAGGTATGTCACCTTCCAAGTCAAGAATTCTAATCACTACACTCCTGCAGTCCCCACATATACATCTAATGTAAGTAAGTAAAGATATTAGAAAACATGCAGCTCTTTTATGGTTTTGCTAGCAGTGAAAATAAAACCTAAACACGATATGTGCTTATCTAAGTCAGGGAAAAATATATATACTGTACTTTGTTTTTAAAAATAGATATGATATACTCTATGCCCAATGACAAATGACTGAGACAGAGTTGGAGATGCTTCATTTTATCAGGGCATGACCAGGATGGATAAGATAAAGAATGAGTAAAGTAGAGGGACAAAGTAGGTAGGATGGTTTGGGGATATGGTGAGAGAGGCGAGACTGAGAAGGTTTGGTCATATGCTGAAAAGGGATGAAGGGTATATTGGGATAAGGATATTGAGGATGACGCTGCTAAGTAGGAGGGGGAAAGTTTGGCCAAAGAGAAGGGTTATGGATGTGGTGAGGTGGGACTGCAGTGTGTGTGGCATGATGGAGGAAGACAGAGGAGATAGGGCGATATGGAAACAACTGATCCACTGTCTTGACCCCTAATGGGAGAAAATAAAAGATTTAAATAGCTCAATGCTTCAATTCTTTTGACTTTAGTAAAATACAGTGCTGATTACATTACTTAGTATCACAATCATATACCATCATGAGTTCGCAGTTCAATTTACTGCTAAAGCTTTGTACATGTATTTTCTTGATATCACTAAATTTAAAAAGATCCAGTGCAAAAGCCGGCTTTCTGTCTACAAAAAAAGGTACAAGTTTAAAAGAGAAAATAAAAAAAAAGCTAATATACATGGGGGTATAATTCTCAATTCTTCTTTTATGAGTGTGACACCAGGACAGGCAAGAAAACTGCGCTCATCAATAAAGACCTGAGCATGAAGAAAACATTAAGACAAAGGAAAACAAAAACGTTATGGACAAGGCAGAGATGAGGTAATGATATACAAAGGAAAAAGACAAACTGAAAGAATAGTTAAAGTACTGAGGACCCAGAAATATGGCAGGATTAGGCCCTGAGATGACGATAGAATGCTTTTTGAAGGAAGATAGGTTATAAGAATTACAAAAAGACCTCAATTAGGAGAGGCAAAGGGACTTAGACTTACCATCACTTGAAGTTAAAATAAAGAGGGGAGGATATGGTGACAGTTTTTGAATGCCTTCAAGTGAATGGGGTAGGTACATTTAGCTCTGGCTGTGTGACTGTTAAACCCAATTAGGTGATGGATGTTCTGCTATGAAGGAGGTTTTTATATTTTGAAAATTTACCTAACCTAACATGACTACCATTATAAAATAGATTGTGTCAAAGCGTCAGCATCCAAGCGGCATCACTAAATTGTCTCATTCTTCTCTAAAATATAGCAACCACACTGACCTAATCTTATGCACTATATACGGTTTTCATATGTGTCTGAGAGAGAATATTTATTATTTTCAATTACAGAGTTTCTTTCCTTTGGTTTTTGTAAGTGCCCTGAAGACTGATCCGTGAGGGAGTAATATATATATATATATATATATATATATATATATATATATATATATATATATATATATATATATATATATATATATATATATATATATATATATATATATATATATATATATATATATATAATGGGAGGACTGGTGGAGGGATAGCACTGCTCATAAGTGAAAGGATTCAAGTTGAAGAAATAAACTTGGCTAAAGAAAGTGAGTTCAAGGAATTTCTTGTTGCTCGCATAAATACTGGGTCAGAGAGCATTATAATAACTGTTGTATACAACCCACCAAGGAACCAAAATAGGCTTGAAGTTTATGAGGAAAGTCATATAGGTACTATTGAAGTCATAAACTCAGTTGTTAACATGGCACGGGAAAAAAATGTAGGATTTTGATTATGGGAGACTTTAATCATAAAGAGATAGATTGGATAAATCTTGACCCACACAGTGGTGAGGACTCATTTGGGGCAAGATTCCTAGATTGCGCACAAGGGAATTTCCTACACCAACATGTAATGGAACCAACAAGGGCCAGGGGTGGGGATGAGCCATCACTACTTGATCTAGTGTTCACAGAAAATGTGTTGGATATTGAAAAAATTGAGTATGAACCACCAATTGGAAAGAGTGACCACTGTGTGTTGTTGATGGAGTATATCATTGAAGATATTCTTCCTGAGAGTAGAGGCACTGAGGACATGAGGAGGAACTATCCAAAAGGAGATTACATCAAAATGAATGAGCTTTTTGCAGTTATTGACTGGAGAACCTTATTTTACAACAAATCTGTACAAGAAATGTATGACATCTTTTGTGAGAAATATGGGAAGATAGTAGATTGCTGCATACCTGTCACCAAAGTAGGTGTAATTCATGCCAGAGAGAAATGGTTCGATAATGGGTGTAAAAGAGCTAAGGAGTGGAGAGACAAATGCTGGAAAAGGTATAGGAGGAGAAAAAACATAAATGCCTGGCAAACCTACAAAAGAGCAAGAAATGACTACCTAAGTAAAAGGAGAGAGGCAGAGAGAGACTATGAGAGGGACATCACCAGGAAGGCTAAAGAAAATCCCAAGCTTTATCAGAGGAAAACTGAAGGTAAAAGAACAGGTTTTAAGGCCAAAGAGAGCGGATGGAAGCATCACTGAGACGGATGAAGAGATCTGCAAAGAATTGAACAAGGAGTTTCAGTCAGTATTTACAGTAGAAAATACCCCACCCCCTCAGATTGCAGTGATAGAATCTCAAGGGCCGGTATTAGAGAACATCAACCTTACAGCCACAGAGGTATGCAAAGCGCTGATGGATTTAGATGTTCATAAAGCTACAGGTCCTGATGACATATCCCCTCATGTGCTTAAAAAATGCGCAAACACAATATCAGTGGCACTAAGTATCATATTTAAGGAGTCACTGGAGTCAGGGGAGATACCAAGATGCTGGAAACAAGCAAATGTGATACCTATCTTCAAAAAGGGAAGGAGGGATACGGCTCTGAACTATAGATCAGTTTCCTTGACCAGCATAGTTTGCAAAGTTATGGAGAAACTATTAAGAAAACATATCTCTCTTCACTTGGAATCCTTCAACTTTCTGTCAGTGAGGCAACATGGCTTCAGAGAAGGTAGATCAACAGTAACAAACTTATTAGAATTTTATGATGAGGTAAGCCAAATCTTACAGGAAAGAGAGGGCTGGGCAGATTGCATATTCCTAGACTTCCAGAAAGCGTTTGACACTGTTCCACATGGGAGACTTATTAGGAAGCTGCAATCAATGGCTAGAATAGGTGGAAATGTTTTGGAATGGATAAAAACTTACTTAGAAGGAAGGGAACAGAGGGTTAGAGTAAGACACTCAGTGTCTGAATGGAGAAGAGTTAGTAGTGGAGTTCCACAGGGTTCAGTTTTAGGGCCACTTTTGTTCCTTGTATATGTAAATGACCTACCAGAGTCTGTAAATTCATTCATGAATATGTTTGCAGATGATGCAAAGATTGTGAAGAAAGTAAAAAACGAGAACAATGGTAGAGAACTTCAGGAGGATCTAAATAATCTGCATGAGTGGTCAGAAAAGTGGCTAATGAAATTCAATACTTCAAAATGTAAGGTAATGAGAATGGGTACAAGTGCAAGAAGGCCCAAGCTTGACTACTCGGTGGCTGGAGTACAACTTCAAGAGACAGAAAATGAGAGAGATCTAGGAGTAAACATACTGGCAGATTTGTCTCCAGAAATACATATAAATGGCATAGTAAGGGCAGCATATGCATTCTTATCAAATGTAAGGGTAGCCTTCAGGTACATGGACAAGGAAATGTTCAGAAATATTTATGTAACCTATGTGAGGCCAAAACTCGAATATGCAGCCCCCTTTTGGAATCCGCACTTGAAAAAGCACATAGCTAAGCTTGAAAAAGTTCAAAGACATGCCACGAAACTGGTGCCAGAAATACGTAATCTCAGTTATGATGAGAGGCTGAGGGAATTAGACTTACCATCACTCGAAGCTAGAAGAGTGAGGGGGGATATGGTGACAGTCTTTAAATTCCTTCATGGTTATGATAGAGTGGATAGGGATCGATATTTTGATAGAACTAGAGGTCATAGTTTGAAGCTTCGTAAGAAAACTTCTTTGCAGGATGTAAGGAAATACTTTTTCAGTGTAAGAGTAGTTGATAATTGGAATTGGCTAAGCGAGGAGGTAGTTAATGCTATCTCAATCCATAGTTTTAAGGACAGGTATGATAAGTATCACTAAGTATAAAATGGAAGCGACCAGGAGACGGGAAGATATGAGCTTTGGGCTCTTTCCCGTAAACACAATTAGGTAATCACATACATACATACATACATACATACATATATATATATATATATATATATATATATACATATATATATATATATATATATATATATATATATATATATATATATATATATATATATATATATATATATATATATATATATATATATATATATATATATATATATATATATATATATATATATATATATATATATATATATATATATATATATATCTCCTAGCAATCATGCACATTCTTACTACATAAGGTTACAAATTAATCATTAAATGGCTATTCTTTCAATAATTTATTTTCCTAAAGACATTCATAGTACTAAAGTTTCTGTACATATTTAAATGTATGTGATTTCAATAATTTTTTTTTTTATATGTAGGTGATTTCAATATTTATTTTTTACTTCGCTGTTTGAGAACATGTATAATTTGTCCTAAGATGGCACTATCTAAACTGAAAACTACATATAATATCTACTAGAAACTTACATAAAGAATCTTTTCTTTACAGTCATATTCACCAACAGTTGGTATAACACCTTACATTGGTACTCTACTTTAAACTGTTGGAAAGGCAAAGTGACTATTTCTCGTCAGTATTTACCATCATCATCATCGCCTTCAACACCATTCGATGCAAAGGGCTTTGGGGACACTTTGACACTTTTTTCCTGAGCCTTCATTTCTATAAGTCCCCATTTATATCCAGCCTTATGTTTCAAATATCTCATACTAAGTCTTGGTCTTCCAGTTCCTTTGGTGCCCTGAGGCACCCCATTTGACAGAGTTATGAATTAGTCTACCTGGGGTGGCAAGAGAGATACATCTAAGTCACCTGCATTGTCTATCATAAAAATTTTTTGGTTTGGCTTTTATCAAGCGTCTGGTTAGCATTATCCACAACGGATATATGCTGTTCAGGATGCTTCATCAGAACATGCTTTTCGACCATGTCTTTTCTTGGCGCACGATACAAACACAGCTTACAAAAGTATGGCTTCTCCCCTGTGTGCGTTCTGATGTGTTTCCTCATGTTATTTCGATGGTTCATTGTGATCGAACAATATGGACACTGAAATTTCTTCTCGGTTTTGTGCTGATGCTGCGTTAGAAAAAACTGCTGACTATCGACTGATGAGGGTTGAACACATTTTTGCCACTGCCCACCCATGCATATGAAATCATCCAAGGCATTCTGAAGTGAAAAAAAAGACGGTATAAGATGAGCAAATAAATACATTATCACACGGTAAAACATGAGATTTACTTTGCCTTTGGCTAGGATTCAAACCTTGGATATGGTCAGTGTGCCAAGGCACTACCAAAATTAAAACTGGGTCGAGACAGCAAGGTTTTTGGAGACTGAAGGACCCCATGATTAGTATGTCCTAACTTAGTTCTCTATCCATATTATAACTTCATAAAAATATTTTTGTATGACATGTAGTTAGTATACAGTATATATTTACATTCATTACTGTTTATAGAGGTCCCACTCCCAAGTAGGCTTATCAGCCTGTCAGTGGGATTCAATCCAATACCTGATCCTTGAGAAAGTGTGGCTGGATACATTTCAAGGAAAACAGAAGCCTGCATAAACTAAAAACCAAATTTATCCCAATAATGTATGAACCCTGTAGACAGATACTATTAAGTAATATCTCTTTCCAGCTTAAAACTCTGTAAACTAATTTCTGGATGCCATATAGTTAGTATACAGAATACATATCCATTGCTATTATACATTACAAGGCAAAAATAACCCAATTCTATATGAACCCTGTATACAGTTACTACCACATTTCTCCCGATGACATATAATTTATGTAAGTTTGAGTTACAAAATTATAGAGTTAATTTATGACAGGGGTTCTCAAAGCAGGATTTGTGAACCTCCCATGGTTTGCAGAAAATTGCCAGGGGTACTAGATGGCTCAAGAAAAAGAATTTCAAACAGAAATTTTTCTAATCTGCTACTACTTAAAAAAGTCATTATAATTTAAATAATTTTTTGATATACTGAAATAGTCTTACTATAATACAATTCCATATACGGTGTCAGATTAATGGATGGTACGGGTAGATGGTTTTATAGATTGAGGGTTACTTAACGGGAAAAAATTTGAGAACCCCTGATTTATAATATTTATAGCTCATTAAAGTAATTCTTAGTTCATACTGCCACTAAACATTGAATATCACAAAAATATTTACAATAATCCTGTATTGTATCGATTTTAATGCACTTATATTGCTGGAGGGTATGAACTTTTTTTTTCTAAGGGGAGGCAAGAATACCTCCTCTGTGCTTCCCGGTGCCCTGTAAGAATTGACTAAATGGGGCAGAGCAAGGGGACTGGGAATCCCTTCCTTTGTATTTTCTTCAGCTATTCCTCTTATGAGGGGATTATAGCTTTTATTTATAGATAGACAGACTACTAGATAGATGCATACATAAATAGATAGAGATATGAAATAAAAACATTATCTAGACGGTACATACAAACATTAAACATCGATTTTTGTGGAAAATAAGAACATTATTTACAGTTTATAATAAGATATAATAAAAGTCAATAATGAATATGGTGTTGTTCTCTTACAATTAATGCGTCACCATTAACGCTCATTATGGGGTGGACACAAACAGATTGCAGCCAGAGAAGTAAGGATGGATGACCTTCCTAAAGCACTGCAGTGGGCTTGATCATAAGTCTGGTACTTTCCGAGTTGAGTATTCTCACCACTAGCCCCAGGTGTATTGTAAGGAAATAGTTGTCCAAGATAACTAATTATTTCTGATAAAAAATCATTCTCTCAAATAAAATTTGAGTTAAAATTAAAATGAAATTAAAATGTACAAAAGCAACTGTTCGTTAGACAGCTTCCTAATAATACCTTACAGTGCAAATATAAACACCTCGAACATGTACTGGTGTCATATAGAACAGGATTTAATGTCCTATATAGGGGATCGCCATAAAATATTGGTTGGAATACTTGACTCGGGAAGTGACACTCAATATCGAGTCTATGGTGGGGCATGAGAAAGGGATCCACCAGCCACCAATCTGACAGTGTCCACCCCCATAACCTTGTTTTATATGTCACTATCAGTCCCCATTTTGGGAGTGGACAAAGACTGAGTGCGTTAACTCCTGAGTAGAGTATTTTAACCTCTCGGCCACCGTGGTCCCCTCTGTGTTAACCCCATAATAGGTACTAACAGTGATATAAATGAGGATAATTTATTATTTCATTATACATTTCCATATCATAATGAACAAACTGTACTCATAAAAGTTTGTTACCTTGGACTTCACTGAAAAACATTTGAAGGGTTCTGATGATGCCGAGCATTCATGTGATTGACAACTTGAACTTTCTGAGCTGCAGAATACGGGCAGAAGAGGCAGTGATACGGCTTTTCGCCTGTGTGTCGACGGATGTGGACTTTCAGATTAGATGGTTTTGAAAGCACTTTCTGACACCATGGACACTGTAAAGAGCCTAAACTCCCAGTTGTAAGTGATATTTGAGATTCGGCCATACAGACACTCTGCATGGCGTTGCTTTCATTTTCACCTATTAATAAGTCACCTGTCTGTTCTGACCCTGTCACAGCTACATCTTCCGTGATCTCTTCTTGTTGTTTGACTGAGTTTGTATCTTTAGAAGAAATGGTTTTTAGTGCATCCTGGTGACTTTGATAAATTGAGAGTCTGTCTCCAGAAGGTCTGCGCATTCTTCGCATAGAAGAAGTAGAAGACGTTTGGTATGATGTAAATGTGGCTGCTTTAGAGGTAGTTGAGTGGAAAAGACTTGTGTATTTAAGAGCAGTTGTTTCACCTGTGGCTTTACTCGACTTCCAAGTGGAATTTGCGCATCCTGTGTAGTGCTTCGCGTGATGCGGCCGAGATGACGCAGAGCTCTGCCGTTGCTCCTACAAGAAAACAAATACATCGCTAGAAACTTAATATGTTTTTTTAATATATACAATGGCTACAATCCCCTTCCAAAGAGGCTGGTCGAGTCAAAGCATACACTTTCACCATAAGCAAAATACTTTGATCACGCTTACAAAAAACAATCACACCTCTCAAGACTTCATATATGTTTTAAAATACTGTATATACAATGGCCACAGATCCCTTTCCAAGAGGGTGGCCGAGTCAAAGCACACATTCACCATAAGGCAAACATACCTCGATCACTCCTCTAAGTGAGACAGACTTCATATATAATGAGAATGATGGTATCAGGACAACTGCCTAACAAACCAGTGTCTGACAGATGACTGACCAATGGACAGTTGCCTGACTGTCAAATGCCTGATGGACAATTGCCTGACAAGAACAACTGGCCGGTGGACAACTGTTCAAATTTAGGTTAGGTTATAGAAAAATAGTAAAGGCATTTTCCCACTGGGCAGTCGTCCATGTCAGGTAAATATCTATAGGGCAGTTGGCATTAGGGTAGCTGCCCACTGGCAGGTGACCTAGAACCAAGAATAAAATATGATGAGGCTGATTAGCTGTTCATGTCATTTGAATCTGGAAAAGTAGTTACAGAGTATGGAAAGGAAACAAACTCTATGAGTCAGCGGCATGAATAACTTGCCATTAAAAAACTTTTTATCCCCCAAGTGGGGGCAATGATGCATCCTCTGTGTGTCGTAAAAGTCAAACTAAATGGGGCAGAGCAAGGGGCTTGGGAAGCCCCCCGTCCTTTGTATTTTTATTCCACAGAGGCAGGTATATTAGAATTAAAAAACACCTTCCCCTGAGGGGGGGGGGCAAGAATACCACCTCTCTATTCCCCTGTATGTCATAAGAGTCACACTAAATGGAGCAAAGCAGGGAGGTTGCAAATCCACTCCTTTGTATTTTCCTCCCACAAAGAGGCAAGTATTTTGCTTTGACTCAACCATCCCGTTATCTTTGCATATAGATAAAACAAAAACTTGTAAATCTGCAAAGAAGTTTCATACATATCATTTCTAATCTCCTTTTCTCCTTACTTTCTATTTCCTTTCTCGATTTATTTCTTACTTTCTGATATGCTTTTCATCTCCCTTTGTCACTCTTCTTCCTATAACCACTCCATTTTCACTTCTTTGCCCTCCCTTATTCTTACCAATCTCCTACCATCTCCCTCTCCTCCTTAAGGTGGTGGTGGCCAAGTGGCAGAGCAGCTGAAGGGCTGGGAGCTCCTCCTGACACAGTCTAGAGGAGCTATAAGTATACAAGCCTCACAGTATAATTAATGTACAGAACACAGGTGATGTAATTGGTTTTACATCACGGACTCCCTTTTCTACTGAGGGCTAGGACGGTGCCTTCTTGCGAAGGACTTAGGTTATGACAAATGCAACCGGTACCCTGAGTGAATGCCATTTCTAACCTCTGACCATGGCGGGCCATGAACCCTCGACCTGACAAATTAAAATTGCGAGTGTTACCACTCAACAATGGTGGCTCTACAGAACGAGTGATTTTCTTAAAAACTTTAGAGAAAGAAAGGGATTGTACATCCTTTTACAAACACACTATTAAACATCTTAAAACTTTAAAGAAAATTATTAAAATAAGTTTTTACTAATGTTTTGAAAATGAAGTGATAGTCTTTTCAGTTTCCTTACATGTAACAAAATAATTATCTCTAGAAGTTTTCTCAAAATTTTTTACAGAAAGGGATTGTACATCTGTCAACAAACTCACCATTACATACATGATAATATTGAAGTAAATTAAAGTAAATTATTAAGAACAATGGTCAGTACTCCATACAAAATAATTATACCCACAGAACATCCGCAATATGCTCAGAAGTCATTATAGAAAGAATGGGATTGCTTATCAGTAAACGGACACACCATTATACATCACTGCATTCAGTTAAATACATTATTGCAGACTTCTCCACATTTGCCAACAACACAACATACACACCCTACGAGCTCTGGATCAGCAGTGGCCTTCCTTAAGGACTCAAGGCTGTTCACCCTGCCAGCCTAGAGAGCGTCAACAACACCACCATTGCATAATTCAAATATTAAAGTAATTTATTAAGATAAATTTTTAACAGGGTCATTGTCCACATGTGTACCATCCTGTCGACGGCTGTATTGAGTTATTATAACAACAAACTACTGTTTACTTGACTGATGAATGTAACTGGTAGATTTTACTTCATATAAACCAATTAAAGTGATAAAACATACATGTCATATTAACATAAAATCATCTCTTAGTATGAGTCTGTGTGAGTCCATCTCTTTTTTCTTCTTGTTTCAGTGTGTGCAGGAGTCGAAGGTGGGTCTGCTCATAAGTTTCAACAAAACTGAGTCCATCTTAAAAGCTCATTTATTCCACCCTCTATATAGCAGACTAATAGGGAACTGCAGTAGCGCAGTGGTGAGAGAAGAGCCTTCTGCTGGGTGTTAGGAAGGGCATCCAGCCCTAAGTCTCCAACTCCAAGTTGTCTGTGTCCAACCCCATAATGGGGATTAAAAGTGTCACATAAAATAGCAAACAAGTTCAGAGTAAGTTAATAAGTATGATTTTGCAAACAATAAAACAAATTTTTTTTTTCTTTTATTACACTGATGATTGTGGACAGAACCATAAAACAAATACAGTATGCAAACAAATATAGATATACAAACAAATACAGTATACATTATATACAACGACTTCCATATTAACAGTGTTACCCAGATCATCTACATTTATTATTATTTATTATTTCCTGTAACTCATACTGACTTGACCCAAACAGACACACAGTACATGATTTCTTTCAAAATATCTTGATTTTCCTTTCAGTAGCAATACTGAAAATTCAGTTATTTAAATATGTATAGAGTGTGAACGTTTGCCATTTTATGTGTCACAATTAATTCTAATGTGAATGGGGGTGGACACAGACATGTTGGAGCTAGGGAAATAGGGTTAGATGACCCTTTTAACATCCCATGGAGGACTCATGCACAAGTTGCTCACTTCTCAAGTTGAGCGCTGTAACCACTGCACTGTTGTGGTCCCTGAGAATTAACAATGATGTAAGAATTTTTTTTTATGTAACTATTTTACATGCATTATATTGGAAGGGGGACCATGGTAAGGTAGTGGTTAGGACACTAGACTCGAGAGGTCATGGATGCTTGATTGAGCCCACCGTAGGGTGTTAGGGAGGGCATCCAGCCCTAATTTCTGAGCTCCAAATTGTCTGTATACACTCCCTTAATGGGAATCAATAGTGATATATATATATATATAATGTAAAAAAAGGATAATATTAGAAATAATTAAAATGGTATAAGATAAATATTACAGGTTTCATTTACACTGACTGAGAGAAAAAACTCTTCAAGTGGTCGAGTGCTTGAGTTGGGAAGTGACTAACATGGGTTTGATCCCAACATGTGGCATTAGGAAGGATATCAAACCTTCATTCTCTAGCTCCAACTTGTCTGTGTCCATCCCCACTCAAAAAGGGATTATTATTGACATACAAAATGGCAAACAAAACTAACATAAATGAATGAAAATTTGAGAATAAATCAAGAATTTTTTAAAGCATTTAATATATTTTTTATCTTATACTTTATTAAGTTATAAACTTTGTTAAACTAAATATGTCTTACCTATCTATATATGAAAGCCATAACCTCCCTTTTAGGGGGAGTGGCAGAGTCAGAGCAAAAACTTTACTCGTTGTGGGAGGAATATAGAAAGAGGGGATTCCCGGTCTTCTTGCTCCACCCCATTCAAATGACTTTTACAAAACACAGTGGAACACAGAGGAGGACTTAAAAAAGTCTGATCTCAATTGAGCTAAGTAATATACGAATATAATTTGCAAGAATATTCCCAAATACTGTACAGCAATTATCCATATTTTAGTTCATCAGTCCGATAGTAGGAACGAGCATGTCATTAACATCAATATTATTCAGGAAGGCTCGCATTTTTTCACGGTGTCTTGGTCTCAGTCAGGCTCAGTAATACGTGCATATTATTGGAATGGGTGTTCTCATATGGAGCAATTTTTAATTTTTAGTTCTTCATTCCGGTAGTAGGAACGAGCATGTCATTTACGTTAATATTGTTATTCAGTAGGGCTCGCATTTCATTGCGGTGTCTGCTAGCGACATGCTGGACTACGTTTGCCTTTTGAGTAGCGCGGTAGCTACAGTACAGGCATTTGAAGGGCTTAATTCCCGAGTGCAGAAGCATGTGTCGCTTCAGGTTAGACACTCTATCGAACGTTCGTCCGCACCATTCGCATGCGTACCTATTGCTACCAGCATCGCAACCCAAAAGCTGTTTCCACTGCTGTTGCTCAGCTGTAGAGTAATCGGCACCTAACGTGTTGTTGGCTAAATCGACGTTAAGTGGCTGTGACTGATGCCGGGAAGGAATCTGATCTTCTGCAATGGCTGAAAAGTCTTGCGAAGCATTTGAATTATCTTCGCTTACTCTAGAGAAACCGTAAATGGCTTCTGCAGTGAGTTTCGAGGGCTCTGACTCTCCATGCTCAGAAGTGGCCTTCTCCCTAGTTTGAGTCATATTTTCAGATTGTGCCTGATTTTTACACAAGTCTTTACTGGCTGATTTGCCTTCTTTAGATTTATATGACTGAGAATCGCTGCTTATAAATAACAGTCCTGTCTGCGGGGCGCAAGTTATGGGCTGGTGCTGGCTGATGTCACTGTGGTGATGACGAGCACGATGGCCCAAGGTTTGAGAGCATCCAGACGCTCGTTGATGCGCATCCTAGAATAAACAGAAGGGCACGTCTGTAAGAACTCTGCGCCACATTCAGTGCATAACAACACTTAAAAATATTTTTAACACTCAGCATATTTTTCGAAAATATATTTTCCTTAAATAAAACAGTATGAAAGTATTTAACACTGGACATATTTTTCTGAAATATATTTTCCTTAAATAAACCATTACAAAAGAGTATTTAACACTCACTTTTTAAGAGAGGTATACAAAGCAGCCAACCCTCTTACATGGGGGATTGCGCCCATTGTATGTGTAAGTGCATATGAATCATCTACAAAAAAATTTCTTTAACTGCACAGATCTTGCTTATATTTGTAATGAGTTCAGAGAAAAAGACCACGATTATATTTCCTGTAGTTATAGCAAGGTCATCTCTCCCTTTCAGCTACTGAAATACATCCATTTTTGTTGCTCTATATAACTGCTCATTTTTCAGAGGGTATTGAATTTTGCTGATATTGACCATCACAGATATCGTTTGTTTTATTTATCCACTGTTCTGTGTCTATCAGTCAGACTATCATCATCTAATCTCTCAGCTCTTCCTTTCCTCCAATTACCTGGCAACTCCAACATCAGCATCGTTCAAACAACATAGCCCTCATCCCTCATCAACACATGCCCAAATCATCACCCGTGTTCTCCATCACACTACACTCCCTCATGTCCTCCTTTGAATTATCCATAAACCTCCTCTTTGGCCTACCTCTGTCCCTCCTGCCTCGCAGCTCTATCCTCAGCATCCTTCTGCCAGTATACTCCTCATTCCTCCTCAGCACATGCCAAAACAATCTCAGTCTCGCCTCTTGCACCATGTCCCCAAACCGTCCTATCAATCAAACTATTCCTCACTGATATGCAGTTTTGTCACTAGTAACTGACATTCAAATGGGTGTGGACACAGACAATTTAGGGCAGTGGAATTAATGTATGATGCCCTTCCTACCAACCTCATGATGGGCTTGAACACAAGGTTGTCAGTTCCCAAATCAAGAGCTCTGACCACTGTGCAACCGCAGCCCTCATAATTCTCTCTTATCACCAACACCACATACTTATGATTAGAAATCCACTTGTATCATTGATACCTCATATCTGTGAACAGAAAGTCTCTTATATTATTAATACCATAACTTGGGTATTGGATGTATCAACTGTAGGTCACAGTCATAGTATGTTACATAAATTTATCTTTAAGGTGATGTGATCGGTTGTACGTCATGATCTTCCTTTTCTACTAAGGGCTAGGATGGTGCCTTCTTGCAAACGACTTGGTTTTTGCAAGTATTACAATTAACCTGAGCAAATACCCTTTTTAACCTCAGACTGTGGTGGGCCGCGAACCCTTGACATGATGAATCAAAGTCGTGAGCGTCACCACTCGGCCATGATGGCCAGTTTCTCATGTAAGTTTTTTTTATTTCAATATAATACTGAACACGTTTGCTGTTCTTAATATAATATCCCTGAAAGTCAGTGAAAGTGTTTTTGCTTTTTTTTAAAGAGAAATTTAGTTTTTTCTCTAGATTTTCTGAATATTCCTGCAGACTTAATTTCATATCAAATTAATGATGTACATTAAATGCTGATTTTATACACAGTAGAAATCACTCTGAAACCATTTAGTGTCAGTACTTTAAGCAGACGGTCTAAAGCAGCAATGCATGACTAACTTGATGTAAAAAAATTATCAGCACTTCAAAAAGTAAAAAAAATAACAGTAAAGATTGAAAAATTTAAGTTAAAATTTGCCACGTTACTCATGAAATGGCAAAGTTTGTGAGGTCTTAACAGGAAATAATGGTATTAATATGATAACATATTGAATAAATGGCATATTCCATGAGGTCTTAGCTGGAGGTAATGGTGTTAAGATGATAAAATAAATAAATGGCATATT
Organism: Halocaridina rubra; assembly: GCA_037179515.1. NCBI lineage: Eukaryota > Metazoa > Arthropoda > Malacostraca > Decapoda > Atyidae > Halocaridina > Halocaridina rubra. Next base: position 29,673 of record JAXCGZ010013302.1, on the reverse strand, counting down.
CCATGAGGTCTTAGCTGGAGGTAATGGTGTTAATATGACAACAAATTGAATAAAAGGCATATTCCATGAGGTCTTATCTGGAGGTAATGGTGTTAATATGATAACAAATTGAATAAATGGCATATTGTATGAGGTCTTAGCTGGAGATATTGGTGTTAATATGATAACAAATTGAATAAATGGCATATTCTATGAGGTCTTAGCTGGAGGTAATGGTGCTAATATGATAAATTGAATGAATAGCATAATCTACGTCTTAGCCAGAGGTAATGTGTTACTATGACAAGATATCAAATAACTAACCTTATAATGAGTATTTTTATCCATCATTTTGTGTAAATTAACAATAATGAATGAAAAATTATGTGATATACTTTCATCCAGTGCTAATTTGCCAAACTATTGGTTACTGTTTAGTTCCTACGCATACATCTGCTTAAATAGTCTGGCGTATACGTTACACGTCTCTTAGCTATCCCTTCACATCTGATAAGCCACAGCACTCACCATCTCTCATTCTCTTTGGTTTCTTTAAGTGTTTTCTTGGTGCCCTGCACCAATGAGAGCAGTTTTCTTCACATATTCTGGTGGCATACTCATTGAAAAAAAAAATCAAATAGTCAACTTTAGCAACAAATATTTTTGCCTTGCATTTTATTGAAAATCAATTTAGTCACTCTAAATCTGGTGTTGGTTGGTTTACTTTCTCTTTTTTATGGGTGTAATACCAGGATGGGCAAAGAAAATATCCTCAACGGGTCTGGGCACAATGAAAACATAGAGCAAAGAGAAACATAGATGGGAAGTGGTGACTTGTCAGATATGAAGGGATACTGAGAGATGTGTAATGAATATCCAAGAATATTTGGTGTACATGTAGGCATAAGAAAAGAACTAACTGAAGTAAGATGTAACATTGAGCTGACCTGGCCAGTCTCATTTAAGTCCAAAAGACCTTCAGCTGTAGTATCACAAGAGGTGGCTAGTGCCATGGGCCAACGTACTTACATATTGAGAGTACCTCCAAATAAGCAGGTTGCTCAAGAGAAAAAAAAAAACCTTTTTGCCGTCACAATTAGTCCCATTTCGAATAGGGGTGGACACAGATGCGTTGGAGCTGGGTAATTAAGGCTCTATGCTCTTTCTAACATCCCACGACAGGCTTGAGGTCTTGAATCCGCATTAATTGTTTCCCAATTCGTTCGCTCTAACACTGAGTTGCTCGTCCTGAACAATGGTGTTTAAGTGCAATTTCAGAGAACTTCTTGAAAGAATTTTGAGATATAATGGTCATAAAATATATTATAATTTACCTAAATATTGAAAAGCCAGTTATTACAAAATGACATGCATTATATTTTTATACACTTTATTTATAAAAAAAATTGTTACTATCGATCAGAAAATAAAACTACAGCTTTAATTTTAATTTTATGATAAGCAATGAGTCACAACATCTCTTGAACATTTATTTCTCTATACTTGCCGTCTTGTTTCACTTTCTTAAATACACCTGTTATAGATAATCATTAAATATACATAAATTATCAGACAGTATTCATTATTAATAATAAAACACAATTAATGTATTTTATAACATTTTTTCACATCCCTTTTCCTTGAAATCTAATTTCTCTAATTAAAGGAAAGAAAATATGTAAGTTTGTTTGTTGCATTGTTAACACTTGACGTTCATTTACATCCTCTTCTCAATAATATAATTTTTGACTGAAAATTAAGAAAATGCGTAAGGTTTTTTTTTTTAAACTGCACTGCCAGCAATGCTAACACATAATATGGTCACTACTTATATACTGAGAGGTTATTAATAGGATTTCTAATGCAATTATCGACTACTTTCTCTGAGGTCACTTAACTGTTTTGCTACTGCTATTGTCAAACTGGTATTTAAAGTCTGCTTCTTAAGCACTGGAACACTTAAATTTTTTTCCAACTTGTGTTGTCAAATTGCATATCAATAACTTTCTCTGTAATGTCTGTTGTTTAACTGTTGGACACTTGGACTCTTTTCACTACTTCCAGTGTCAAATTGGAGTGTAATATTTGGTTGTTTAAGAGTTGGATCTCTTACTCGTTTTTTCCTACCTCTATTGTCATATCGCATATCAACTACTATCTCTGTAATGTCTGTTTTTTAAGTGTTGGACCACTTGAACTTTCTGGACGGCACGGTATGGGCACATAGGGCAAGCGTAAGGTTTCTCACCAGTGTGGGTCAGCACATGCCGTTTCAAGTTGCTGCTTTTAGTAAATATTCTCTGACACCAGGGACATATGTACTGGGCCGCTGGTGTGGAGGATGAAGAGGAGAGGGAGGAGATATATGTTGTCTGAACTGAAGGATTGAAAGTTGAGGCATCATTAGAACCAGATGTGTAGTCCATGATTGGAGAATGAGACTCTCTAGATGATCTTGACAATCTAGAATATGTAGCAGGAACTGGCCTCGATTGTGGTTTAGATGATCCTAGAGCAGATGGTACAGTAGCGTAAGAACCTGACTGACGTACCGAACTTCCCTTGTCGCGAGGAAGTACAGTGTATTGCTCTTGACATTTCCCAAAATCACATGTAGTGGATCCTTCACCCTAAAACAGAACAGAAGAAAAGTATGTCTGGGTGTTCTTTTACAAGCCTTAAAGGGAAACGAAAAGTCACTTAACGATCAGGCTGCAGTTTCCGCAGGGGATATCAAATCACTTCAGTAATGCTTGTTAATACTGCTGTCTTATTATTTGAGACTATAATCATTTTAACATTTTGAGCATTTCAAAATATTCTGTCTCCTACTATCAGGAGTTAAACCTGGGACCGGTAAAACAAGAGGCCACAGCACAGTGCTCTGATTCCGATACTGAACTCTGTGGCACAGTGCACTAAGCTGTGGCCTCCTGCTCTATGGGTCCCAAGTTCAAATTCCAGTAGCAGGAGGGTCAGCATTGGAAATATATAAAAATACTTTATTGCCTTGCATTGTTCTAACGTTTAGTCCATTTGTATAACACACTTGTGTCAGGATTCGAACCTGGGACCTGTAGAAAAGACGTCCACGACATAATGCCCAGAAGCCAATAATGATCTCTGTGGCTCAGTGCACTAAGCTGTGGACTCCTGCTCTACAAGTCCCAGGCTCGAATGCAGTCAGTATAGTATAGTATTTGGAAATATTTAAAAATGCTTTATTGCCTTCATTCTAACATTTAGTCCATTTATATAAAAAACTACATATGAGGTCATGCTTCTTCTACATACTGTAAAATTATATGCAAAAACCCATAATCCCCCTTAAAAAGAGGATGGCTGAGTCAAAGAAAAAACTTGACTCATGACTGTATTATGCAAGGAAAAACTTTCTTATTTATAAAAGCGGATCAAAATACTTTCCTTCACATAATGTATAAAACAGCATGTCAAAATATTTACATTTTTCCCGGCAAAATAAAATTAAAAAAAATAAGTTTCATATCCAGAGATACTTCCTATAAAAACATAAAACTACATTTCCTTCTATTCCTAGGCATCTTGAGAGATTTTCCCCTCAAAAAGGTAAACTACTTTTCTTTCTATCCAAAGCATCCCCAGAAATTCTTCCCCCAAAATGATAAACCAAATATCTTTTCATCTTACTTATTCCCAGAGATACATTCCAAAAGCTATTAAATCACATTTTCCTCTATCCCTAGACATCAAGCGAGATTCTTTCCGATAAAAGATAAACCAAATTTCTTTCCATCCTAAGATTCCTCAGAAATACATAACAAAAAAAAAAAAGAAAAAGAATATTCCTTTCTTATCCTAGGTATCCCATGTCAATAAAAACTGAAGGACAGAAAGTACAATTTTTTTAATTACTTACATCTACTGAACCTGAGGAACAGATCCCCAGAGTGACGATATGGCTGAATTTTATAGTTCCGACTATTTTCAAGAAAGTATTGATCCTGGGTAACACCAGAGCCTCTCCTAGAGAGATAGTCTAATCATGCTATACACAAACTTAGAAAACTCTGCTCCCCAACCTTTCTTTACTTTGAAGGAATTTCTGTGATACACTACCCTCCAACTGATATGTAATAAGCATGAAACATCGGCAATATCGTTCAAACATATAATTACAGAAAAATATAGTTATTCAGTTTGTAAATAAAACAAAATGAGTCCTGATTTTTCAACTTCCCCACTGATTTGTCATCCACATGATCGTGTCTCTTCAAGTGTGGAGAGAGTCCTGTGCTGACCAGGATCTGAGAGTGCAGTTTGGGCACCAGTATGTTTTATTTGACTCACTTACTCCGGTAGAACCTATGAATGTACTAAAAGTCACCCATATATTCATGTCTCTTCAAGTGTGAAGAAAGTCCTGGTGCTGACTTGCATTTGAGTGTGCAGTACGCACACCAGTATGTTTTCATTGGCTCTTCCCCTCCAGCAGAGTGAGTCTTCACATGAGTTTCAATGGCATATCTTCCTCTGAATATATCACTACAGTACGGACATATAAACACTTTGTCTTCACTCGTAGGCCTATGCTGCGACAGACTTGGTGTACATGCTTCTGTGTGTCTCCTTTGTCTGTGCATCATAAGATCTGGAAGAGTACTGCCTTCATACGGACACAAGGTACACTTATGCGTAAGTGAAGTATTGGGGTCGTGCACAGACGAGCCATTATTAACATTAACGCCACAGCTAATTATGCCCCCACCACTGGTTGGGAACATCGGCCGAGGAAAAGAAAATGTACTTCTTGGTTGAGGAATCGCACTCGAAATAGGTTTTCCATTCATTTCTGCAGATGAAGAAATAATTGCAGAAGACTGTCTTTTCAAATCAAAAGTCCTGTGTTCTAAGCATCTCAGAAACCCTTCGGGATTGGCCAGTGTGTGGGTGTCTTGAGATCTGGTGCCCTAAAAAGGAAGTAAAATTACTTAAGCTTCCTGTTATTGATAGATCCAATATTTTCTTTACATTAAGACCAGTTTACCATATTTTGTCTTCATCCTGTATTATTCCAGCCTACTTCACTGAATACAAACTGACAACAACAATAAGGGATTAAACTATAAGTTCCATGATTCAGTAGTGACAAAAGACAACCAATTTATAATTTAGAATACATTCAAGGACATTTATATGGAGAATTAAATGCAAATATTTTTAATTATCCTTCTAATCGTTTTATGCGTCACTATAAGTCGCCATTTTGAGGGTGGAAAAGACTGTGTGGGGGAGGGGAATTCCGGCTGGATGTCCTTCCTAACATCCCAAAGTGAGCTAGATCGCAGATCTGCCAACTCTCAAGTCAAGCATTTTATCCACTTGGCTCATTATTATTGTTACACCAGTACTTAAAACTTGCTCTGTTCTTGTGTACCTTGAGCCAGGGTAAAGTGATAAGCCATTTTTCCATAGCTTCCCAGAATCATTAAATTTGATAGAAATAGGCAAAAATAGAAATTTAATCTCACTTATTTCCATTCTGCCAGTCTAACTTTTTTTATAATAGGACCCCTTTATTTCACCTAACTTTGTGAGCCACATCGTAGATAATGCAGTTCCTAATAAATCTGACAGCTCATGTTACCTTTGCACAGTGGTTACAGCGCTTGACTTAGGAAGTAACACACACACGTCTGAGCCCTCCGCTGGCGTTGGGGATCATCCTTCATTCTCCAGTTCCAACCTGTGTCCATCCCTATATCACAGCCATCTATTGCCTTGGAACATTTTCACCTCCAACATACATTGTCGTCGATATTAATAGGCTGTTTTACATGTTGCAGTTAGTCCAGATTAAAATGGGGGTGGATACAGACATACTAGAGCTGAGAGGATTAAGGCTGGATGCCCTTCTTATTGCCTTGTAGCAGGCTCAATCGTTGTTATGCACTTCTTACATTGAGCCCCCAATCACTACACTACCGCAGCCCCCATTGTTAATAACGAAGTAAACTTAACAGCTGTAACAGTTCAAACAGTGATGATGCTATACAAAACACGTTTGTGCATATTACACTATTTCAGAGAACATAGAGGCTGCCTTGCCACAGGAAACAACCTTCTTAAGGATGCTTCAGTGACAAATGATTAATAAATTTTGTTAATTGTTCAACCATCCAGATTACACTTCCATTACCATGGGTTTGTCGCGTCCCGAATCGAGAGCTTTAACCACTTCACTACCACTGTCCCCGGTAATGTAATATTACTCGAAAGGATTTTGATGAAAAGAAAATACATTTTCATTATTTATTATAAGGCTGATTTCTTGTACAATTTAGAGAATTTATTACTGATACATAAACTAAGGTTATATTTTGCACAGAGAAACATAAAACACAAAATTCAGCTGACATGAGTTTTTCAAATTCGCTTGAATACTATCAAGAATCGAACACAGGCAGGTTTTCTATATAATAAGACAAGCTGCATTCAGTTTGTTAGATATTAAAAAAAAAAAGGGTGTATTGACAGTCAAAATAATTAAAACTAGCAATATTGTTACAACAGTAATTTGTTCCTGTTGCATATCACCATCTCATCTAATTGCAACTCTCCCTCATGCCCAGTTTATAGCAATAAGCATGAGAGACTTAATCCCTTTAAACACGTCACCTACGCACAATCTCTCTATGAGTAGACCTTTCTATGCAATTAATAGGAAAATGAGTTTAAGTTTACACAACAGCCAGAGTAGAAAATTAAATGAAATGTTCTATAAATGTTCTACATGAACTAAAGTCTCTATGAAGTTAATGATACAATACTTTAGTAAAGTACTTTCTGATATAGTAAAGCTGAGGAACCCCAGGGTGCTGTAGGGTTATTCATAATTACAAAGCAAGTCACCTAACATAACATAACCTGATTTGACATGACCTGACTAACCTAACCTAACCCAACTACCCAAACCTATTACAGGGTTATTCAACTTTACATGATGTTCTGGGGGTTACCCATCTTTACAAGATCTATATATTCATATATTACTGCTCCCATTCTCAATGATGTACCACTTGTAACAGCTTTGAGAATATGTACTATGGATCTTGACAGTACAGTACATGAATCACATATTTATGCAATTACTAGCGTTCTTTTCAAAACAGCAGAATGCTGAACAGCTGAAGCTTGACTCTTTGCAGGAGAAGAATACAGAGGAGGGGATTCCCAATCACCTACTCTGTCCATTAAGTCGACTTTTATGACAAGCAGGGGAACATGAAGGAGGTGTCCTCGCCCCCCCAGGGGAATATTGGGATTAGAACTTAAAAATAAAGGGAGATTAATGATCTCCTACATTAAATTACTCAGAAGACAGGGACAAGTGCATAATGGAAAGCATAACACTGGTACAATATGAATTTATTTTACATTTCATGTCTTACTATTAATCCCCATTTGGGGGTGGACACAGATGGACTGAAGCTGGGGTATTAAGAATGAATGGATGCCCTTCCTATCACTCTGCCATGGGTTTGAACATGGATCCACACCTCTGAAGTTGTGCATTCTACTGGTTATGCTATGGCAGTCCCCACTGGCACATCACTTATGCAGCGTAGTAGCAAAAAGTATGCAGAACTGGGGTAAGGTAAGAGGAAGACTCAGAATGAGATGGATGAGATGTAGTGGAAAGATTGTTAGATGCATGTTGTATGTCAGTGCATCAGGGAAAAGATTTTGCAAGAGATAAGGCTGGGTAGAGAAAGATTGTACAGTATATGGAAGAGGCTGACCAAAGGATCTTCATGCATCTGCTCAGTGCAGCAGGCTGGATGGGTGGGACCAGGGGGGTCACTGTGAGAAAAACCAGTGGGGGTAAGCTAACTATGGCAAATGAATTCTGCCAACGACAATTTTTTTCTTCAGCCTAAAGTTAGATACTTTTTCAAGAGCTCTGGTATGTGCTGTGAGTATATGTTAGTAAAAGTAATGGCCAAAATGACTAGAATCTAAATCAAAGTAACTAAAATATTTTGGGGTGATGATGAAAGCAGATTAATAATAATAATTAGTTCATCTACATAAGTATCATGTGAGCTTCATACGCAGTTTTGCTTGCATGGAAATTGTGTTTCATATGGGAATAAACATCAAAGTCTGAGTTACATAGTTAGGACTATCTCTACACAAATATACAGTATTCGAAAAAATATATTATTTGCCTATTGAGAACATCACATCACTGCGAACCTAAAATACTTATACAATATATATATATATATATATATATATATATATATATATATATATATATATATATATATATATATATATATATATATATATATATATATATATATATATATATATATATATATATATATATATATATATATATATATATATATATATATATATAATATATATATATATATATATATATATATATATATATATATATATATATATATATATATATATATATATATATATATATATATATATATATATATATATATATATATATACATATATATATATATATATATATATATATATATATATATATATATATGTATATATATATATATATATATATATATATATATATATATATATATATATATATATATATATATATATTATATATATATATATATATATATATATATATTATATATATATGACACTCAAACTGCAAAATCTTGCAATTATAATCCTCCAAGTAAACAATATTACCTAAAAAAGATTTACAGCTATAATTATAAAATACTCTAGTATAAATAACTTAAAAGTAACAAAATAGAAATTGACAGAAAAAGGTGACTCATAAAGCTAAAAAAGAATCTGGCTGTGGAGCGCTAAACCCTTTGTAAAAAAACGAGAGAGAGAGAGAGAGAGAGAGAGAGAGAGAGAGAGAGAGAGAGAGAGAGAGAGAGAGAGAGAGAGAGAGAGAGAGAGAGAGAGAGAGAGAGGAGAGAGAGAGAGAGAGAGAGAGAGAGAGAGAGAGAGAGAGAGAGAGAGAGAGAGAGAGAGAGAGAGAGAGAGAGAGAGGAGAGAGAGAGAGAGAGAGAGAGAGAGAGAGAGAGAGAGAGAGAGAGAGAGAGAGAGAGAGAGAGAGAGGCGAGGCTTATGCTTGATACAGATATTTAGGAAAATTTCATTAATTCGGAGATACAATGAACGCATAACTCGCTAACACATGTACCACCAGAAAGCATTATCCTATATGTTATATTTTTGTTTAGCAAAATCCATTATTTTGGGAATACAATAAACGAATAACATGCTAGCAAATGGTACCACCAGAAGGCATATTCCTGGCAACTATATTCATATGTATGCTATATTTTAGGACTGTTAGTGTACTGGGTGAATATTGTTGTAGCATACATTCATCCTACAGATTTTAAGAACGTTGTAAAGTCACAGTCTTTAAAAGTAAAATTAAATGGTTTTAAGATATGGAATACATTGCAATACAGGGGCTCCTCGGTTTACACTGTCCTCGAGTTACAATGTTTCGTTGTTGCAACATATCTCTACCTTCTTTTTTATCATTTTTGGTCGGTATGTCTCCCAAGCATAAAGCAGATTCTTCAGATGCCAGTGCTTTGAAGAAAAGAAAAGCCATCACCAATGGAAGAGTAACATTAGAGATAGTAAACTGCATGGAAAAGGGAGAAACTTTACTACTGGATTAGCATAGGTGCTTATTTTAGGTGTTCTGACTTACAGTGACATTCGGGCTACATCACATTTCAGAAATGGAACTCTGACATAAATTGAAGACCCCTGTATTATAAAATAGGATGACTATACTGAATTTTAGAATGATAAGTGTATTTAGTGGAGGTTTAGACATATATTTCTGCTTAATGGCTAATGGAAATCTCACTTGAAACACCATTTTTGCTCACTTAAGTCTGTTATTGCAAGATTTCACGCTGTATATACCCTAAAGGAAACAACGGACTACCTTAGTGTTTACGAGTATATTATCTACTCATCTTCAGAGATAACTTAACGGAGTGCCTTAGCCCTTACTTAAGAGTAGACGAATTTACTCGTAAGCGCTTATAGTACTCCATTGTTTTCTATTTACCCTTCGTAGTCAAGTACATTTATCTACTTATCTTCAGAGCAAACTCAACGGAGTGCCTTAGTGCTTGCTGAAGATGAGGATGAATATACTCGTAAGCGTTAATGGTACTCCACTGTTTCCTATTTTCTCTTCATTATCAAAATAATAGTATTTACAACATTCACGTGCTTCTTGTGAAGCATATTCATATACACTGTAAGGTAAGACACTCAACAACATGATATAGCTATATTGAACTATACGTAAAACATTGGTATTTGTTAACATTCAGTTTTTGCCTAAAAAATACTATACTTCTCAGTTTTTAAATCAATGTCTGTAAGTAGGCACTGTACAGTAATTATGAAACCTACCCTGTAGTATTGAATCCAGGTAAAAAAAAAGTCACAGGGAAAAGAAGTCACAGAAAAAAAGCCCAACATAACCTAACCTCTGATTTTTTTCCTAGCCAAAATTGTGACTATTTTCCTGTGACTTTAGTACCACCCACGGTATTAATAATTCAATTGATGTTTGCCTGTTTATGTATCATTATTAGTCCCCATTCAAATGGAGATGGACACAGACAGGTTTAAGCTGGATGCCCTTCCTAATGCCATGAAGTGAACTCAAGCATGGGTTTGCCACTTCCTGAATCAAGCTCTCTAACCAGTGCACTATGTAGTACAGTCCCCGTATTAATAAATAAGTCGTATATATAAACATTCAGATCTGTGCAGAATAATCTAGTATTAGTATTACTTACTAAGATACTTTGGCAGAAACATTAAAGCTGAAATAATTCAAGAGGTACGAAAATTCTGAAAGCTCTCCCATATACATTACTGTATTAGAAAAACTATCCTTTTCTATTTGTCATTAAGGAAAATAAATTAGTGATTGTTTTAAGACTTAGGTTTCTTTCTTCATATCTAATGTAAACACGTTGAAAGCTTTGGTTTAAATTTTTTACTCAAGTAAAAAAAGTAAAAAAAAAAAAATTGAATCATCAAAAATTTTGGCTTCTATTTTTGCTTTAGTCAGAACTTTTTGAATTTCACAGGCAATAAAAAAAAAATTCTTAACTTTCAATAAAATAGTCAAAAACTTTGTTTCAGTTTTTAATCAAAACTAATGCATTCTGTTTTTCTTAAGCCAAAACTATTGCATTTTATAGATATTAAAGATAAACCAAACAATTTTTTTGGTTCTACTTTTGCTTAAGTCAAACCTGTAAAATTTCAAAAACGATATCACTGTTTTCATTTTCAGTTAAATAATCAAAAACTTTGGTTTCAATTTATGCTCAAGTCAAAACTATTTTATATTCATGAGCAGTCCATGAAAACAGACTATTTTTTCCACTTCCAACTAAGTAATAAAGAGTTTTGGCTTCTATTTTTGCTTCGACAAAGCATTTACTATGAACCAATAAAAAATTCTCCGATAAAGATTCTAATACTAGAGCTAAGTTGGATTTTCCTTTTCCGAACCCACTTCCTGTCGGTGCTGCCTCCAAGCGTGACGTCGTACGCTTTCCCACTGAGTGGCACTGTATGGACACGAGGCGCAGTTGTAAAGTCGTACCCCAATCGCTCCAGTTCCGTGGGTGCGTAAATGTCTCAAGAATACGCTCTCGCACGTGCCAATGTAGTTGCAGTGGTGGCACTTGAGGGGGTAAGACAAGTTGAGGGGAACGGCGAGCGGATTTGTACTAGGACCGAGGACGGGGCTACCGGGAGGAGGAATCGGACTCGTGGGAAGAGGAGACATGACCGGAGTGTGAGGAGTCGGAGGAGTGAGGAGGCTACTACTACACCCGCCGCCATGTGGTCCCAAACTGGATGGAGAAGAGGAAGAGACTGTGGTGGAAGAAGTGAGAGAGGGAATGGAGGTGATGGTGAGGAGGCCCAATTCGCGTCTGCTCTTCACCCTGATGCGGCCCTACAAAGAATAAAAAACGCATGCTTAGAAGGGTGTGAGTAAATCGGAATGGGACTATTTGGTGCCGCTCTTTTAGCATTAAACTGTTTTGGCGTTGCCCTTTTGGCACTAAACTATTTTGGCTAGGTTAGGTTAGCTTAATGCCAATAAAGCAACTTCAGAACAATTTAGTGCCAAAAGAGCGGTGCTAATGTGTACCCAAACCTAAGTAAACAGCCCTTGGGTATATAATTAATGGGCCACTGGATGAGAGCACTTCTAATATGTTTAAGTCTCCTCATGCAACAGCCTCTTCCTTTGTATTTAAAAGATTTGATGACAAATCTCAGTCATTCTTATGAATCTAGTTTTCATTATTCATTTCTCACCCACAGCTCTTCCTCTTCTAATATAAAATAGATTTTTACAAATTTAAATACCATGAAAAGTATAAACATTTTCATATTATAGTGTTCCTATAATACAAGGTTTCAAATAAATTTTTTACATATAAATACCATAAACAGCGTAAAAAGTATGGAATTATGTTTCTCCATAACACGCGGCACGCTGTTCACATGTTCTAAGCACACAGAAAACACTAAAACTTCTAATTACAAACCAATTATCATTTTGCTTCTCATAGATAATGCATTCAACACTGAAGTCTGTACCTGGAGTATCAACTTCATTGGCACAGCTACACCCTCCAGAACTGCTATGCAGATGAGGAGCAGCAAAAATAGGCTAAAATGCCACAATTAACCTCTGCCTCTCACGGGGCACAAGAACCCGGAAGAGGCTTCAGTCTTCAGGGAAATTCCCTCATCTCTTAACACAACAAAATAATTTTCCACTCCGAGAAATGACGTTCCAGTGGTCATTTCTCAATGACAACTTTTAGCCAGAAACAAGGAGACCATCCCAAAAAACACATTATGGAAGACTGCACTGCACAAAACCACATATGCCACCAACACAACATGCACTCCCTGTGAGCTCTGTGGGAAAGCCTGGGATTGGCGTGTGGTCATTCTTAAGGGTGGTTTACACGGTCAAAAGGTTCGTCGAACGCGGTTCGACAGACAAGTGTTTGAAGTGATGTTCGAACGTGTGAACAGGGTATTTGGTTGTCGAACACGTTTGTCGAACGTGTTCGACAACCAAATACCCCGTTCACACGTTCGAACATCACTTCAAACACTTGTCTGTCGAACCGCTTTCGACAAACCGTTTGACCGTGTAAACCCCCCTTTAGAGCATCTGGGCTGCACAGCCAGGCAGCTCAAGGAAAAACAACACTGAATTCTTTAATAGTACATTATTGTCGTTTTTTATAGGACATCATATCGCACTGAACCACATAACAATGTCAACACATCATGCATATCCTCACCTCTTCTCTCAGTTATTTTGTTAAAAAAATACAATCAGGATGGAGGGATTATAACACTAATAAGTTTGGTTATTTTATGATGCTAATGCTTGTGCCACGTTGGGTACACCGCTTCTTATATCAGTGAAGTTATGCAACGTTGAGTCTGGTTAGTACTTGGAGGAGTGACTGCTTGGGAACACCAGACAGACCCACATATAAGCCCAAGGTAGGGTGTTAGAAAGGGCATCTAGCCTTAATTCCCTGGCTCCAATCCATCTGGGTCTATCCCCAAAGGGGACACAAAAAACGTAAAAAAATACATATATCATCAAGTTACAATGCTTAAAATAGATTGAGGATAAAATTACGAAAACGATATTGCTAATGTAAAGTATACAGTATTTATGGTATCAGTGCCCTCCTTTTCTTTGTTTTGTGCTCTGACTTGGCCACCTCCAGCATACAGAAGGTTGTGGCCTTTGTATGTTTTTTTCTTTTTTCAGTTTGCGAACACAAAAGCTATCGCCCACTGTATTGCACACAAAGTATGCATGAAAGGAAAGTAAGATAATAGAAATCTTTCCCATACTTTATTTATTCATTGCTATACATATTTATCATCTGTTTTTTTTTATACAATATAAGAATTCAACAACAAAATCATTTCAATATAAGAAATTCATATGCAGATTTATATGCCGTTTTATATTCTGTAAAATGCATTTATTCACAAAACTTTACTAACTACAGTATTATGTACAACTTATAAAACTTCACAGTGAAACATAATGCTCACAAATTAAAATAAAAAATGGCACTAATGACACCCATGAATGCCAATATGTCAGGAAAAACAAAAATAAACTATAAAACTGATAAAATCGTAGAGGTGTTATTAAGTTTTAATTTCCATTTTACCCGACTTGGCAAAAAGCACAAGAAGAGACAGGTTTCCACTAGGTAATATAGTGTAAAAAACAAAATCTGAAAACCTGACTGAGTTCTTGAGGAAACAGATTTTCAAGCATTTTTTTACCCATAACAATAATCTCGCATTTCTTATTTCAATCTCTTAAGATAGCTAGGCACACATACTGAAACTCAGAACAAAAAACCGTTGCTTCTGTGGGGAAAAGGGGAATGGATGCCAGCTAGATCATTCCACCATACACTTTTACTACCTACCAACATGACAACACAGCTGCATGCACAACCTCTCGACATCCATTCTTTCGAATCCTCCCTTCTCCGTGAAGACATTGTCCACCTGGTCAGGCTGAGATATGGGCACCATCCAGCTCTCTTGAGCTATCAGAAGAGACTGGACAACTCAATCATAATGGCTGGCCAGGGTGTGATGCGAGACCACCAAGCCCTTCAGAGCTCGCAGACGAAGCTGGACTACTCTTGTCACTTATGCCTGTCCAGGTATCACACTCATGAAAAAAAAGCCTATTGTGCATTACCTTATTTCTGCCTTGTCCTTAGCCTCTTACTTTTTCTTCGTCTTAATGTTCTCATGGTGCCATTGCCTGTCCCGGTATCACACACACACACACACACACACATATATATATATATATATATATATATATATATATATATATATATATATATATATATATATATATATATATATATAGTACAATTTGGGCACACCCCCAGTTCTGAATTATCAGAAGCTCCATCCTTCCCCAAGAAGACAGAATCTACCTGTCCAGACTACAATGTGGACACTACCAAGCCCTTCTGGACTCTCAGGAGAGGCTGGATGACTGTCGATGATGTTTTTCCAGGATAGTAGTGTTATTTATGTGTCAGTCCAACTTGGAAAAGCATTGGTAAGTCCCGTAATTTACATGAAAGTCAATAATGGTAAATTGCTTATTACTTAGATAAAGGCTGTCCTTGCATTAACCCCTCCAGGTCGGAATCCATCCCATGCCAAGCATAGAAGCAGGAACCAGGCGACGTCAAAATAGTTTTAATATTTTGCAGGCATATTAAATCCAATATGGCTTATGACAAGCTCCAACAGCGTTCTTATGATTATTTGGAGGTTTCTGACATATTTTTTCTTCTCATATTTAGACAGCTTCCATGCACGAACATTTGGTGAGTAATCAGATGTGGAGCAGTCTTTATTGCAAATGTAACTGGCAAGTGAGAATGGCTTTCACGCACGAACATTTTGCAAGTTTCAGGGTCATATGACAGTTTTTCAAACATTCCTGTCCTTTTCTTGCACTTTTCTCTTCTTTACATTTGTTATCTCTCTTCCTCTTTTGTTCTATTTTTCATACTCTATTTCTTGTTCTTCCTCTTTCATTGTCTCATTCACTCTCTCTTTTGTACTATATCTTTATATCTCTTCCGGTGAATAAAAAGTAAGCACATATTGTTTGGCATTTTACCCCAAAATATCTTGTTTTATAGAAATTTTTTTTTCATTCTTTCTCTTTCTCTCTAGGCCTATCCAAGCTCCCGGCTGGTGGTTACGTTTTGCAATAGAGTAACTACTGACGCTCTTTTTTTTTTTTTCAAACGTAGTCAATATCCCTTGATGAGCCAGCAAGATGACCCACAACTGCACTAAATGAATGAAGAATCTTCTGCTTCACAACAGAAGATCCTCAACCACTTACCATGCAGATACCCCAAGCAAATGGCAGCCCTTATTTCCCAAGGAGCTAAGAGGAGTAACTGGTGTATATTAGCTTCTGATGGATGAGTGTGCTTTGCCCACTTACCCCATGGATGACCCAAGCAGGGTGGTGAAGGGAAACCCAGCCCTTTATCCCCAAGGAGCTAAAAGGAGTGACTGGGGTATATTACCTTTGAATGAATGTGTAGTCTGACTCGGCCATCCCCCTTAAAAGGGGAATTGTGGCCATTACAAATGTATATACTGCATATGTCAACTCTGACCTCAAATGTTATGTTGTGCAGAAGGAGAAAAAAAATCAAGGAAAGCTTACCAGCCCTCCTGCTCCTTTATTCATTATTACTATTATTAATATTAATGTAAGCCAAGCATCAAGCCTAGCTGGAAAAAGTAAAAAACTATAAACCAGATGGCACAAGGAGGGGAAAGCAACTTGGTGCGGAAAAGGAGAAAGTTGGTTCTTATGACACGCATGGAGTGCGAACAACATGACACTCCTTTCCCATCCCTGGTACATCCCACTACAGTATATTAAATAGCAGAAATAAGGAACAGATGGAACTGCCAGAAAGAAAATCTGAAATACACTAAAAAAAAAAAAATCAACAGTAAATTAAACGAACTTCAATCACCAGGAACCATAAAAATCTGAAATGAATTCATGAAGATCAATATTTGTCACAAAAACAAAAGTCTGTCAACAGTAACAATAACAACAATAAAAACCTGCAACGAGACACAATTTTTTCTTTGATTTTATAGTTTTTTTCCTTTTTCAGTACAAATGATCTTCAATTGGAGTACACAAAGTTATAACAAGTTTTTGATGGAAAACTAGTCAAAAAAAAAAAAAAAAAAAAAAAAAAAAAAAAAAAAAAAAAAAAAAATCTGAGGTCAATTCATAAAATAAAAACCATTTCATGACACTTAATACTTTTGAAACCATAACTGAAATGAATAGTTTAGAAACCATTTTTCTAATAAAACTGAATGCTTTGGACACCATTTCATAATGCACATGCTTTAGAAACCATTTCATAACAGATATGAATGCTTTAGACACAATTTCATAATGCCCTCATATTCTTTAGAAACCATTTCATAATACACTCATATGCTTCAGAAACCATTTCACAGTACACTCAAATGCTTTAAAAGCCATTTAATAATGCACTCAAATGCTTGGGAAATAATTTCATTATACACTTGAATGCTATAGAAACCATTTCACTAAGTATTCATATACTTTAGAAATCATTTCATACTAGAAATAATGCTTTAAAAAACATTCCATAACAAAAATAAATGCTTTAGAAACCATTTCATAATACACTCAAATGCTCTAGAAACCATTTCTTAATGCACTTGAATGCTTTAAAACCAATTTCACAATGCACTCAATTGCTTTAGAAACCATTTCATAATGTACTCATTTGCTTTAAAAACCATTTCAGAATACACTCATAAGCTTTGGAAACCATTTCATAAGAGAACTGAATGCTTTAGAAACCTTTCATTATGCATGTGAATCTTTCGACACCAACAAATACAAAGCTATTACTTAATACACTTGTATGGTTTTGATATCACCAATAGATGACTCGTACTGTGTGATTGTCATATTAACTAAAAAGCCTGATATCAAAACGAATTTTCTAACTTCAAGGAGACATTTTACAAAGTACTCGCATGGTTTAAACACCACAGACGGACTCGAACTGCAGAGCGTATCGATAACTGGCTGGCACAGTACAATGACAGTGGCATAAAAGGGCTCTAAATGTAATCTTTTTATTCTAAAAAAGTCTGGCCTCAAAACTAATTTCCTAATTTAAGCAAGACATTTTACAATACTGTATACTCGTATGGTTTAGATACCACAGATGAAGAACTCGACTGCGGTCACTTTTCATCGTTCTCGAACTTTGGTGCTTTTTATCGTTATCTAACTGTCTGGCACTGTACATGATATGTATTATAGCGAGTTAAGTGTTGAGAGAAACTTAGCATACATGCCGTATAATAGTAAATAGATACAAACAGAGTAAGGCCTATCAATCACAATATATTAATTTTATGAATAAAAGTTATCATATTTTGAAGTGGAGTATATAAATATAATAATAAAAACTGTATTTACACTTCCAGCACTATTTATTGAAGTTTCACTCTTCTCGTGTAAAAAAAAAAAAATAATAATAATTCTCGTCATTAGTTACAGATAGCTAAAAAAAAATATACTTTTGCCGAGACTCAATTACAAAATCATATTTACTAAGCTTTCTTTTATTTGGGTCAAGTCACTTAAATTACCCTCCTCGCAAGTACTAAAACACTCTAATCACCCATACATACAATTTTGTTTTATTTATTTATTTGTAACTTTGACAATTTAGATCTATTAAAGATAAGTAATCCCAAAACATTAAACTCATAAATTGTTAGGTAAGGTATTAACCTAACTAAACAATTTACTACGCTATTTAATGGTCTGAGGTATACCAAAGATCCAATGATTTAATAAAGCAATACCTTAGGCCATATAGCCGCCATTAATGATAATTTTAAGATATCATTATTCTATATACATGGCCCCATTGCCCATTGTAAGGGGGGTGGCCAAGCCAAAGAGCATTAGCCTGTGGTCATGCGCTTCTTCAAGTATACCAGTAGCCGTGTATGCTTACAATGCCCACCTAAAACTGTTCAAAAGGAGGGGAATTATTGTGTTTTGAACTTTTAAGGCACAAGAATGCAAGGGGATGAAGCACAGAGAAAGGCTGCATCAGATAATAATCATAATAAATTAATATTAAAAATTATAATAATAATAATAAGCTGCATGAAGTTTAATACTGTAATCTGTATTTCGTCATTATCTGGAATTTAACATGAGAATATAGACACTCCCCTACATAAGAACGAGTTAGGTTCCAGAAGTCTGTTTGTAAGTTGTGTCAAAGTAAAAATAAGTATTACACAGTACATACATATGCAATTCAGTACAGTGCTTGGGTTAAAGACACTTAGCTGCTACATAGAAAAATAAAATATACAGTATTAATGAATTTTAATATAGTAATGATAATGCAATAATACAGTACAGTACAGTAATACACATATGAGTTGACATTGGGTAGGTTTTTGTTCATATCTGTGGATGTTCGTAACTCGGTTGTTCCTAAGTAGGGGAGCTTCAGTACTTTCCATTAGATAGATTACTAGCACGTGTGCTCACTTGGGACAAGTGAAGGTATAAACCTCACTACAACAGAACATACCCTTTGGTTACTATACTGGTTCTCTCACCAGTCAGTTTGGTTAAAAAAAAAAAAAATGCTTTTATGTATCACTAGTAGTCCCTAATATGGGGGTTGATACAGTATGTGGCTGGGGAATTAAAGCTGGATGCCCTTCCTTTCACATCACACTGGTCTCAAATGCGGGTCAGTTGACTCCGGAGTCAAGGAGATTGACCACTCAGCTATTGAGATTAATGAATATAAACACATTTGCAACCTTCATGTGTCATTTATAACCAATTAGTTGAGTATTTTTCATTATTCCATTAAGATATTTTTCATTTATCAGTAACATATTATCGATAATTTACAAATATATGTGATTTTTTTTACAATACTTCTCGAAAATTTTGATTGTTGTTTTTAAAATTTGTTTTTCACGGGATTCTAAGGTCGCACCCTCAGAAAAGAGTACAGTATATGATAATAATGACGAATTTCTCGTGTTCTACCCCTTGATAATTCTGAACAGTGATTCCCAAACAGGGTTCCGCGAGAAACTGTAAAATAATTATGAGCTATTATAAAATGACAGTAAGTCATAACATTATAGACTTATTAGTGTGAATTCTCATATGATGTAATTGTAGATTTTTTATGAATTATATTGCTTAAGAACTTTTCTTAAAAAATAATATAAATATATATATATATATATATATATATATATATATATATATATATATATATATATATATATATATATATATATATATATATATATATATATATATATATATATATATATATATATATATATATATATATATATATATATATATATATATATATATATATATATATATACTATAATTAGGGGTTCCTTGGAATATGAAATATATATTACTAGGTTCCTCCAAAGTGTAAAGGTTGGGAATCACTGATTCAAATGATGAAAATTTAGGCCTTCTGAGGTTATTAATTTGTCTTCTAAACAAATATTGTACTAGAGAAAAGGGAGAGGATTCCCAGTCCCCTCACTCCACCCCATTTGAGTACTTTGTTCATAATAAAACATTAACAAAATGGCAAGATCTTAGAATATAATATCTGGATTTGCTCGTTTATTATTAGCCTACGGTGTTTAGACCACAAAACCATTTTTTTTTTTATGTCCAAAAACCCATAATGTACAAGACGTAATATATTTTAGTTGTGCAAAAAAATCCCTAGACTTAAATAACATGGGGAAGGGTTCTTTTAGCAACCAAACCATCTCCGACGACAAGGGGGAGGATTCATTTTATGCAACTAAACTATCTTTATCAACATTGGGGTGGATTCATTTATGTAAACAAACTATCTCACTTGATATGGGGGAAGATTCTTTAAAGAAACAAAACTATCTCCAACAATATTGGGGAGGATTCATTTGTGCAACCAAACTATCTCAATTGATATGGGGAAAATTCTTTAATGTGACCAAATTATCTCCAATGACACAAGGAAAGAGTCTCTAAGGCAACCAAACTGTCTCCAACGACTTGGGGGAGGATTCGTTCATGCAACCAGACTATCCTCGATGATTCTTTTATACAACCAAACTATCTCCAACAACACAGGAGAAAATACTTTAATGCAAGCAAACTATCTTCAACAACATTGGGAAGGATTCATTTATGCAACCAAACTTATCTCATCGACACGGGGAAGAATTCATTAAGCCAACCAAACTATACTTATAAATGTATCATTCAGGAATTTTTTTGCAATTTTTTTTTGACATTCTTCACCTTCTTCCAAGTTAAGGTAGACTTCTATATTCCATAACAACATCAAAATCACTTAACACAGTTTATAACGATAAAAAAAAAATTACCATACGTGAAAACATGACACATGCTTTGCATCTTGCTGGGATTCGAACCTAAGACACATACCAAGATGCCAAAGGCAACACAGTTGGTGGTGCCAAGGCACACTGATTATATGTCCCAGGTTTGAATCCTGGCCAGGGGCAATGTATGTTCCACAATATGAAACATACTTTGCCCCTGGCTGGGATTTGAACCTAGGACGTAATTGTGCCAAGGTGGTACTGCTGGTAGTCCCTTGGCACATTGATTATATGACCTAAATTTGAATCCCAACCAGGAAGCACCGAATCTCACATTAGCTCCTTCATATAGATGAATATTAAATTATTATTAGTACACTAAGAGAAGGAAGAGCTATACAGTACAAACAGTATAACAATTAATAACTACATGATCAAAACTATGGAAAAACCGAAGACTGATTTATATAATTACAAGATTTCATTGCACTTGTGAAAGTAAAGGCACAAGATGTAAAACTCGACAAAAGTATTGTATATCAATCGCTCTTACAAAATATTTTTTTCTTCTTCTTTTAAGTTGCAGTAAATAAACTATCACAATAAAACTTAAAAAGAACTACTTAGCTTGAGGCACTGTTTTTTAATGTAACTCTAAATAGCTCACTGCTCATAGGAGCATCTAAAATGTATACAATAGTTCCCAAAGGTTAAATTTAGGTTATCGCTTTTCTGTATGTTGTGTATTGCCAGCAGGAAAAGAGGGAGATTCTAATTTAACATTAGAGGGCGAAATGGGCAGAGGAACTGTGGAGGAAACATCGGTAGAGGACATTTGACGCAAGGGGGGAAGGGGCCTTGATTTATCAGCAGTCTGCTTGCTAGTATTCAGAGACAACTCTTGGTCTTCTCTAGGGCCTCGATTTAGGAGCTGATCGGGGATATGGTTGGTTCTCTTCGCTGTTTGAGCCTGGTTGGAATTAGTCTTTAAGGCATCTTTGTCGTGCAAGATACGGGAATATCGTTGACGAAAGGGCGTCTCTTGAACGGGAGGACCAGAAGGAGTGGGCACAGCTAAGGTGTGACTAATAACGTGACCAGACCCAACAGCAGTTATGATTGGAGTAGAGACTGGAACACTAGGTTTCGCTTTCAGAGAAGGGCTACCAAGAGGACCTGTCTGTTCATGGTCTTGCGAGTCTCTTATTTGTATGGCTTGCAAGAGTATCTTCATTTCTTCCGATATTTGCGGCTGATCGGGTGAATTTGCACTGATCATAGTCCCTTCTTGAGGAGCTACTCCAGAGGCTTCTATGACGACAAAGGAATCTCCTCTTTCATTAGGAGACAGAAGGCCACTTCGAGAAACAGCTGCGTCACGGGGTATTCTCACGAGACCTTTTGAAGAATCCATGACGAGGATGGGTGTCATTTTATCTTCGGCAATATTGGATGAAGGAGAAAGAAGCGATGTTATGGAAGAGGGCAAAGATGTCGGTATCAGAGTAGGAGCTAACGAGGAAGGTACTAAGGCAGGGGTCAAAGGAGAGGCAACGGACGTAGGGATCACTTGTTGCATGGGACCGGCAACATCTTGCTCAGACGAAGCCGATCCTTTTAAAAGCAAGGCTTTCAACAGTGTTTCATTTTGTGGTGACTTCCCTGTGACCTCTTTTGTGAGTACAGGCTGTGATATGGCGGAATTTGAGTCTACCTCAATAACATTAGGCTCAACGGAGTAAACTCTAGATTCCCCTTCAGCGTATTGATGCGGATGCTGCAGCTTCAGTTGGGACAAAGGTATTTTTCTCTCCACCTCTGATTTGGAATTGTTATCTTTGTAAATAACTGTCAACTCATCCCTTTGTAAATAACTGATAGTTTCTTTAGACAGGTAAGGCATAACTGAGGACTCAACTAACGGAAGGATGGGTTTGGGTTCACTAGCACTAAACACTAGCCTTTTCATACTACCTGCAGCAGAACCGTCGTGAATAAAGCCACTGCCGTTAGACGAACTACCACCAGGGGAAACTAGCGTGGGTATGTATTCATGTCTAATGGGGAACTTAGGCACTCTGCCTTTCCTATTCTTAATGTAAGCGAGCTGTTCCTTGTGAATCTTGTTGAGGTGAGTCCTCAGATTAGATCGTTGAGTGAAATCCTTTTGACATATGGAACACTGGTAGGGCTTCTCCCCCGTGTGGGTCCTTACGTGATCCTTCAGATGGACGGAGAGTCTAAAGCCTTTCCCGCACCAATCACACTTGTACTTCCTCTCCATGTCCGCCACCTACGGGATAAACAAAAATGTGGCTATAGATGGTTGTGTTTGCTTTGTTTTTTGTCCATTATTCTGCTTTTAATCTTATTTTTAGGGTTTTCTCTCTAATAATCATAACAAACTTAGTATTATGTGAGGATATTGATAATATGTCTTGTACTCATCTACCGTACTAGAAATACAAAGGATAGGATTCCAAGTCCCCTCGTTCCGAACCATTAATCGAATTTTACTAATTATATTCACCCTTCATATGAGTCCTCTATAATTTTTTTCAATTGTCTTCTTTAAAGAAATTTCTCGCGCAGGCCACTGCAATATAACACTCAATTACTGTGTAAGTATTTTAATTTTCTTCCAAAAGACACCAAAACTCTTCCTTCAAAAAAAAAATTTCAAATCTTTCACGGATAACAGCTTGGCTTTATCACACCATAACTAACAATCATATCACATCTGAGTTCCAAAAAAATACTTATGTCTCTTGAAACCTCCTTTATAGCAATTTACCACAAAAAGGAAGTATGATTCTACAAAGCACGCACTACAACATCAATAAATATAAAATAAAATAAGTTAAAAATGCATAACAAGTTTCTATTACTGTTTAATGTGTCACTGTTAATCTAAATTCAAATAGGAGTGGATACAGAAGGGTTAGAGCATGAAAATTAGGGCTTATTGTCCTTCCTAATGCATTGTGGTTGGCTCGTACATGGGTTTGTCACTAACCAAGTCCAGCGCTCTAACCACTGCAATACTATGGTCCCCAGAAATACATCAGTTACAAAGACTACAGTATCATGAAATATATTCCCAACTTGAGAAAGGATTTCTTATATTAACTCAGTAAATAGAGAGGGTAATTGATTAATTACACAATATTGAACTTTCGCTTTTCACTGAAGACAATATCAGGATTTCCAACTACCGTAGGAGGAGAGATTTACAACAGGAGGCTACATTACTGGAATCTTGAAGATGCTTTCAGTGGAAAGCAAAAGCTTTATATTGCATAATGAATCAGTAAACAAAGCTACTTCACTGTCAGTT
The DNA here is from genome assembly GCA_037179515.1 of Halocaridina rubra. Taxonomy (NCBI): domain Eukaryota; kingdom Metazoa; phylum Arthropoda; class Malacostraca; order Decapoda; family Atyidae; genus Halocaridina; species Halocaridina rubra. The sequence goes on along the minus strand of JAXCGZ010013302.1, from coordinate 5,240 downwards.
TTTTCCATGAATGAAGTTGTCACTGGTTTCTCATCTCTTGATAAAATTAGTATATAAACATATACTGACTCTTTCCCTGCAAACTATCAAAGAAATTATTGCACCTGAGTGCAGGGGGAATGTGTCTCGCCAAAAAAATTATATACTGTCCCCTCAAAATCTAACAGGCTTCTTACTCCTCCTAAGCACTGTATCTTAATCTGCTTAAAACACTGACTATATATGGCATCATGACTCTGGATGCCATATATTGATTTTCTCATCAACTTCACTTGAGGGAATGGTACACATCCAAATTATTAAGGTTCCAAAAACGGGACACTCACCATCCCCCCCTGAGCAAAACTGTCTCATGGATGCGCCACTTGCAGGTAAAGGGTTAATGATTTGCATAGGCTTCGTACTTTAAACCACATTTGAGCGTCCTTTGCACTCTCACGGGCCACATAACATTATTTAGATATTAATTCGGGCCAAATGTTGACTTCAAAAATGTCAACTTTACTTACATAATATTTTTAGCTATGACAGTTGTTTATTGTTAAAAAAAAAAAAAAAGTAGAACATAAACAAATGAAAAAGCAATCTGGCCCACAAGCAAGCATACACTATTCAATTTTTCTAATTTAATTTTATATTACGTATTACAGTATACAATTGTTGTAGCTAAAAATATTATGTAAGATAAGTGGACATTTCTGAAGTGAATATTTGGCCTGAATTAAGACGAAAAATACCTTATTAGGCCAGGAAGAGCATGAAGGTTGTTCATATGTGCTCTAAACCATCATAACATTGACTACATAAGCCACACTGGAGTAACAATAAAAACTATATATATTTGAGAAAATAAGTGTGATTTTAAGTACTATAACTTTTCTATATATTAAATATCTTTTTTTTTTTTTTATGAGTGTGAAACCAAGACAGGTATAGAAAATTGCCCTAACAGGGCCTGGGCCAAAAGAAAGCATAAAGCAAAGAGATGAGGAAAGTTGTGACTTGTCAGATGTGAAGGGGTAGTAGGAGATGCAAAATGAATATGCAAAAATATTCTGTGCAGATGTAGGCACAGAAAAGGATCTGTAACTGAAGGAAGTCATTGTCACTATTTGAGCCATATTCATCATACTCATCCAGGCATTTAATTCATCATTACAAATAATTTCTTCAATACTTGCTCAGTAGTCATTGTCACTATCTGAGAAGTGTTCACCATTAACATCCAGGTACTGAGTCGCATTCATCATTTTCATCTGAGTAGTAACCACATTCATCATTTTCATCCGCGTAGTAAGAAATTATTCCAGTTACATAACGTATAACGGTTCCTCAAGCCTGCTCCGATTTCAGTGCTGTTTACGACACAGTGCTCTACTATCTTATCTCTAAATGCATTGCCATTTTGTGCTGCTATTAATCCTCACTGAAATTAAGGATTGTGGGATCGAACATGGGTTTGTTACTTCCCAAGTCAAGCGATCTGCCCGCTGAGCTACCGAGGTCCCCTCTCCACTGTCTTGCCTATAAATCGAACTAAATACAGTCACCTCGCTATTTATGCGAACTTAAACTACGCAATCTTGATATAATATGTTTTCAAAATATTAGTAAAAAAAATTGCATTCCGCGAATAACGCACGTGAGAAAATGCGAAAAAAAAATAAAGCTCACTTTAGTAACTATGCGACCGTCTGGGAGGCAGTTTCCCACCATGTGCTTCAACAGTGTTACCAACCAAGGGGAATTACACCCAGATTTGGGGAATTTGAGTTACTGATGGGGAAATGGGGAATTTTTATAAAACTCTTAAATAGGAAAAATAACAGGAATAGCAATGAAAATGAATAAAGGTGAGTAAACCAGCTCTTTGGTCCCAATTACGTTGAACTTTCTTTTATAGGGCTCTGTACAAAAGGTCTCTATGTTTATAAAGAATTTATTATTGTTCCATTACTTGATTAAAATAAATTTATGGTAATGGGGAAGTTTTGAAGGTTTAGGGAAAATTTTATCCGGCTGTCTGGGGAATTTCGGACCAACCCACCTGGCAACACTGTGCTTCAGTCTCTCTTCACCCAGCATACTGTGTGCATATATCGCTTGTTCTAACAGTTGTTGTGGTAAGCTTTGTGTTTCCTGTGCTTTTTTGCATATGTATTCATCTATCATGGCCAGTAAACGCCCAGGAAAACTGTGGAAGTGCTTTTGCTCCCAAAAGAGCGAGAAAGGCAATAAACCTTGAAATAAAATTGAAAGTGATCGCCCATTATGCAGCTAGGGATTCGTTCTACTGCTTCCCCCCTCCTCTTTTCCTACCGCTTAAGTCATGTGATCATCGCCACCTTGCTCTTTCATGCCTGTTGCTCACCGTACGTAGAGTGAGTAGAATGTGTTTTATATATATATATTTTTGTTTGTTACAGTAATTCAGGCATAGTACAATGAAAAAACAATTTAGTTTTCTAGTCTTGCTTTAGGTAATTTTTTAAATTTTATCTTTGTTTACATTTGCAGATAGGGGTTCGTTCTTCCGGTTCCCCCTCCTCTTCTACTGCTTACGTCACGTGCTCACCGCCACCACGCACGACCCAGTATGCCTGTTGCCCACCGCATAATAGAGTGCGTTAATTTGTTTACTGTACAGCATTTATTTGTAAATCTGTATCTTTTATACTGTACACTAATTGTATTTATACATAACTACAGGTATTTCAGCTTTGTTATGTACTTATAACATATGTTTTACTTATTTCTTTGGCATAAAGTGTTTATATACAGTTGTGGAACGTATCTATGCCTATTACCATTATTCCTTATGAATTTTTTTTTTTTTTTTTTTTTTTTTTTTTACGATTGTGACACCAGGACGGGCAAATATATATATATATATATATATATATATATATATATATATATATATATATATATATATATATATATATATATATATATATATATATATATAAAATAAAACTGCCCTCATCGGGCCTGGGCACGAAGAATACATAAAGTAAAGAGAAACAGAGATGGAGAGTGTAATGACTTTTCAGATGTGAAGGGATAATAAATGATTTGTGATGAATATCCAAGAATATTCAGTGTAGCTGTAGGCATAGAAAAAGAACCGTAACTGAAGGAAGACTTAACATCGAACTGTCCTGGACAGTCCTATTTAAGTTCAAAAAACCTTCAGCTGTAGTATCGCGACGGGCGGCTGGTGCCATGAGCCAACCTACTATATTTAAATTACTTGTAATTTATATTACTCGAGCCTTTTGAATCCATCCTAGCATTATTTCGAGAGGTGAGAGTACTTCTTTAAGAGCGTTCTTTACCAGTAAAGATACTACGTATCTAGTATTTTCCTTACCAAGCAAGTAAATAGCATAAGGGTACAATTTACAATGTTTAAATTAAAAAAAACTGGCACCATACTACCCACATAGCGATCAGTTTTACACCACAGATTCTCTTTTCTACTAAGGGCTAAGACAGTGCCTTCTTGCTAAGGATTTTGGTTGTGGCAAGTGCAACCACTACCCTAGGTGAATGCCCTCTCTAATCTCAGACTGTGGAGGGCCTCGAGCATACGACCTGATGAATCAAAGTTGCATGCCTTACCACTCGGCCATGACGGTCATTACTACCCACATAGTACAGCACTGTGTATATATGGTTCGGTATTATCAGCAACTTCAGCCAACAGCAAGCAAGGGCTTTTACATATTCCCTGAGGGTAAGGAGGTACCACTGTATATACACATACATATACCATGACCACAATCCCCTTTGCTAGAGAGGTGGCAGTCAAACCACAAATTTACCAGAGCCAGAAAAACCGTGATTGCTCTCTTGTCTACTCCTACAACTGACTGGAAGGAAAAATGGTCATTGATCTAGACACGGTAATGAATACGATAAAGCAGTATGAAGGAGAAAAGAGAGAAGCTGTAATTACAAGGATATCAAGTTACCTCACTCTATTGTCTCAATATTAAAATATAAAAACTTCAGTTTTAAAGCTGTGGACAGTTCAGTAAGCATGCTGTCGGATCTAATCATGAAGCAACAGGCAGGGCCTGTTCTCAAAATGGAGTAGCATGCGTGGATGAAAGAAGACATCCAGATATGAACACCTTTAAGTCTTTTTGCAGTGCAGACGAAGGCAAGAAGTCTTTTCCAGATTTTGAAGAAGCTGGCCAAGGAAAACTACGTTCAGGATGGTTTCAGAGGGTCGAGATACAAAATGTTCCAGCAACTTAAGAAACCGTGAATGCAGATGAGGAGGGAACTCATAAGTTTGAGGACATGTTAGATGATATAATTATTATATAATTATAGAGGAACTTTATCAAGAGGATAAACTTTATCATGGGGAAGAGACAGGTATATTTTGCAATCGAGGCCAGCACGCACTTAAAATACTCAATGAAGCGAAAAGCACTTGAATTCAAGATATTTTTGGTTATGCTTGGGGGTAACATCCCAGCTTTTAAGCTCATGTCTTTCCCCCCCCTTTTTAATGAGTATGACACCAGGACTGGCAAAGAATATTGCCCTCATCAGGCCTGGGCACGAAGGAAACATAGCAAAGAGAAAAAGGAATGGGGAGTGTTGCAACTTGTCAGATGTGGTTATAATAAGAGCTGTGAAACGAATATCAAAGAAGATTGTGTGTTGACACAGGCATAGAAAAAGAACTGAAAGAAAACTTTACTATTTTTATAATCCGTGGGTGTTCAAGAAAGTAAACAAGTTAAAACTGAACAGATAGTAATTGATGATTCTTTTCGTTCATATTGGGAAATCTACATCGAGAAAAATGTTAAACATTGTAATGATGCTTAGCTTATGAAAAATTCCCTCCTATAGCCACCCTGAGAGCTCACTCTGATACACAACATCGACAATATGACGTATCATACAATTGCATTTTGCACATTAAATGTTTTTTCTTTCATTTTTGTAATTTTTCAATGAATTTTATTTCTATCTTTGTACAAGTAATTTGCTATTTTTTTTTTCCGGTAATGTAGTGCAGTTTTGTAAATTATCAAACAATTGTACTATGCAGTGTTCCATATACCAATGATATGAAGAAAGAAAAAATCTAAAAACGTAAAATTAAATCATGTTTAAAGAAATAAAAAAGTACGATATGCCTTTTGTACCTTACCCTAAGTAAAAAAATAAAAAATGAAAAATTATTGTCATTAGAAATCATATGTAAAAGAAGC
>JAXCGZ010013301.1:150000-152296 GCA_037179515.1 Halocaridina rubra | reverse complement strand
ATATATTTCTCATCAGTGCTGGTCAGAATTATGCGTACAGGAGGAATAATAAAGAGCCATTATAATTATATCTTTAAACTTCCTGAAACGTAATGGTGTGTGAAAGAATAAAATCCCACTTGGCAACTCTTACGACCTTAGACTTCATGCGGAGTCCAGAAACGACCTCCGATATGAAATTAGACCACATGGAAGATTTCATCTTCATGGTCGTACGGCCTCAATGCATATTCCTCTCTCTCTCTCTCTCTCTCTCTCTCTCTCTCTCTCTCTCTCTCTCTCTCTCTCTTATTCGTCTGTGATTGTACTTCATCATTTTAATTTGATTCTAAAGGGAAGCGTGCAAGCAGGTAGGCACTCCCTTAGTTGCATAGAGGGACATTTAATATTTTCTCATCCAATAAGTATTAAGTATTCCGTAACATAATTAATGCCACAATATACAGCAGTTTTAAGTATTAAGTATTCCATACTAAAATTATTGCTACAATATACAGCCGTTTTGTTCTTTGTATTTCATTTCATTATCTTGTATATTTTCATTGTCATTTGTATTAAAGAAATATTTATATGTTGAGAAAAAATAAAATCCTCTTTTGTGCTTCATGAGTCCTCTCCAGAATGCAAATAAATGGATCACTATTTTTTAATTAATTGTTTTGACAGATACCATTAACATCTCTGCTTTCTCTTCAGATAAGCACTAGGAGTTAACTTATTATTTGTGTGCTCTGCTAATTAAGGTACTATTACATATTCAAAAATACCTAACAGGTCTCTTCAGCAATTAACTAAGGCATTATTAGCAATTATTTAATACAAGCACTGATTGTGGTGAACCCGAGTCCGTAACTTGATTCATACCACCGAGTATGGATTTCCAAGATGTCCTCCGTGGCAAAAATGGTAGCGTCTGCGACTCTGAGGCGGCAGGTCGAGGGTTCGCGCCCCGTCACGGACTGAGGTTAGTAAGGGCATACACTCAGGGTAACGATTACATCTGCCAAAACAAGTCCATCGTAAGAAGGCAGCAGTCCTAGCCCTTAGTAGAAAAGGGAGTTCGTGACGTAAAACCGAATCCATCCATCCGTTAGGCTTCTCTTGGTCAGAATCTCTGGAGAATTCAGACACACGTTGGTACGGAGGTCAAGACAAGTTAAAAAAGTACTAAAACTCTTTCATACCCAAAATGTCCTGAGTATGACTCTCAAATATGACAAACGGATTAATATTTTATCCGATGATTTTTTTTTTATTTATGATTGTGACACCAGGACGAGCCAATAAATATATACATAAATCTGCCCTCATCGGGCCTGGGCACTAAGAGAAACAGAGATAGGAAGTATTGTGACTTGTCAGAGATGTGTAACGAATATCCGAGAATATTCGGTGTTGATGTAGGCATAGAAAAAGAACCATAACTGAAGGAAGACTTGTCGAGGCACAGGGCAAAACAAAAGGCGGATTAATAAATAAATGTCTCTGGGCACATTGACGAGCCAAGACATATAAATATACATATGTTTACCTCTGGCGCTGGTAAAGCATAGTTGCTAAGTTTTGTCGAGAAATTCAATATGTCACAGTTATTTCAATATAATTATTCAGTGATATAGCGACCCCATATGAACATGAGAAAAGCTGTCGGATAAGATGAATGAGTGTATGTGTAATAAGTACAAGCGAGACTAATATGACGTCCCATTATGCAACTAAGAGAATGCCTGGATGCACATGTCGCCATGAATAGCTTTTAAAACTAATTAAACAACCTTACACACTAATAAACAATAAATACAAGATTAAGTTTTTACACCCCTCCCCCCCCGCTTAGTTTCCTAAAAATCAAAATAGAGATGGACGTTCAGAAAGACCTCTTCTCTCTCTCTCTCTCTCTCTCTCTCTCTCTCTCTCTCTCTCTCTCTCTCTCTCTCTCTCTCTCTCTCTCTCTCTCTCTCTCTCTCTCTCTCTCTCTCTCTCTCCGTATTTGTCATGCTTAAATATTTACCGTAAAGTTTCTACTCAATTACTCAGCTATGAGTAATTACATATCTTGTAGAGAATATATTTTACCCTATAATAAAAACTGAAAAGTCCAGGTTATAATTTTACTTCCATTTTACTAATAAATATATATATATTTCATAAACTTCAATGAAGCTTGATCACCCATGAAATAAGTTTATTTTATGTAATTCTACTCTTTTGTAATGGGTTAGCTATTATATGCTGGTACTTGATTAGTTCCCCCTGAGGAAGAGGGGGGTGTAAGAATACTGCCTATGCGTTCTCC
>JAXCGZ010013301.1:135000-145000 GCA_037179515.1 Halocaridina rubra | reverse complement strand
TATCATTACAAGAATAACGATAATGATAATTATAATAACAACAGTAATACTCAACAACAATGCAAAAATAATAATAATAATAATAATAATAATAATAATAATAATAATTTGTGCTAAAAGCCAAAAATTACTTCCAATCACTTCAACAATGATAAATCGCAATAAGAGATTAATTCCTGAATCGCAATATGTAAGTCATATCTCGAAGAGAATTGAATGTAAATAGTCAAAAGAACACAAATCAATAAATACCCCCAAATCTCCCACAACCTCTATTCCCCCAAGTCCTAATCAAGATAAAGGCCCCCCCTTTCACAAACCAGGTCCCCGGATCCCCCCACCCATTCCTCTCGGATCGCACTGGTGCCTGTTTGGCATTTTTGATCTAGACCAGAAAAGTGGCAAGTCAGTAAGGAAGTGCCAAGTCATTCTCTCTCTCTCTCTCTCTCTCTCTCTCTCTCTCTCTCTCTCTCTCTCTCTCTCTCTCTCTCTCTCTCTCTCAGACACACACTCATACACACAATAGGCTAAGCTTTGTGCTCGCAGTCAGAAAGGCCTTGGTTCGAACTCAAAAATGTTCTTAAGTGGTCGTGAATAAACTGTAAGGGAATGCCACAATGAGGTTAAGTTCTGTACTCGAAGTTATAGAGGTATTGGTTCGAAGGCAAATATTTTCTTCTGTAGTCGATTGAAATTTCAGGGAATGCCGTGATAAGGTAATTCTCTCTCTCTCTCTCTCTCTCTCTCTCTCTCTCTCTCTCTCTCTCTCTCTCTCTCTCTCTCTCTCTCTCTCTCTCTCTGATCTTTTAATTTGCTGAAGGTAAGACTTCATTAACATAAGTGTATGGAACTAATTTCGCCCAGTCATCGTAAGTTCTCATCACATTGAAAAAATAAAAGTTACTCTTAATACATGTTGTCACTCTCCTTGGGGTGGGAGGTAGGGGGTTACAGACAGGGAGGATGAAGCCTATAGAGGGGCTACACAAGGGGGATCATCATCCCCTCCCACCCTAAGATTATTTTTTCTTGTCATTCGTCGCTCATTGCAACATTTGAAGCAGTTTTCATTACGAATTCACTATTGTTAACTATCTAAATCCCATTTCTTTCAAATTAGTCCCGTTTTCTCACGCTTTCATTTGCATAATGGTTATTTTATCTACACTGCACTGCAACTTTTTATTTTTCATTATTTGGATGCACATATACACATACACACGTGAACATACACATATACGAGGGCGCGTGTGGGTGTATATATATTCATATATATTACAAAACCTATAAAAACAGAATGATCAAACCCGATTTCCTTGGAGAAATTCTCTATGAGATGGTCTCCAACAATACCCAACTATCTCTCTGAATTTAGATAATTTCTCACTAGCAATAATGAATAGCCTTCAAGACTTATTTATATAATAATAATAACAGACGTTCGTATATTAGTCTAAGACGAAAATGTATTCGATAATTCGTAATCCATACATTAGCAAACGTAAACATTTGCAAGTACCCTCTTTATCTCCATTATTCTTCTCTTTTTTTATCCACTGAATTACATAAAATCATTTTTTTTTCTTAAAAATTAAAAAACTCTTCCACACGTACCTCGATTCTATTCTCAGTAGTCTAAAACTTATCGGTATATAACAAAAGAATTTACACTTATATTAAGTTCATATCAAAACAAATTACTATGAATAACAAAATCACTCCTAACCAAAGTTAAGAGTCAATCAAATAACAAAAGAATAACAAAATCACGGGTAAGTAAAAAGTTCATCTTGAAAACAAAAACAATAACAATTGCTTCAATATGAATGTAAATTCATATACACGGAGGTCATGACTTCAATAAACATTGAAGTGAGAGAAACTGATGTATGTAATAGAATTATGTGAGGTCTAATCATAAATATGAAGACAATATTCAGAAGATAACATTCCATATACAAAGGCCATAATTCCCTTGTAATGGAATGGCCGAGTCAAATCACACCTATTCACCATTGTCACAGTCAGTGCGAACACATCTAGTTTTCTTCTCAAAAATATTTTACCCCAATTTTCACATATACATTCACTCGTTCCACATCTTCATACATTCAGTCTTATTTTCTGGGCTCTGGATTGAGTTTCCCTACCAGACCCCTTCGCATGCCAAAAGTAAATAACGGTGGATATGTAATACTGAGTAACAAAAAATATATACACACAACGTCTAGATACTATCATATAATAACCAATATCGTCTAATAATAATAAAGGAAATAAAAATGTATGAGACATACATATTCAAATAAGCAAATTAAAGTATACAGTAATAAGGAAATTTAAGTATACAGCAAATATACAGACTCCATAATAAAAAAAAATAAAAAGAATGCAAGTAATGTCTAATACAAAATCCTAGATTAGGAAATAACACGGTACACAACAGCCAGTAGAAATTGAAGAAAAAAAATCCAATATAATGTCTACATCCACATATGTATTGATTCTCTTTAAATATGTACATTGTTACGTTAGCATTCACCATGAGAGACAAAACAAGGTTGTATATATTAGACCACCTTGACAGGAACAAACAATGTGTAAACTCATTTATATCGTCTAAGGACATCGGTGTTAGGTTAAGCGTATTGAGGCGTGAGGTACTTAGTCATGTGTTCAGGTGTGGTGACATTGTTCAATTATCTATAGCGATGGCAAACTAGCGTCTATGTACAGGTACGGTATACCTGCTGCATATTTAAGTAATCCCTATATAGGAACCACAAATGTTTACTTTTTTTTCTGTAAACTTTCCGTGTTTTTGCTTAAATGAAACGAATCTTTATACTATTATTATCGTTTTGAAAATAAAACGCTTAGTTAAAAATATAAAATTATATTAATAATTATCGTGTGGTGCATATTACCATGAGAAACAAAATATCTATTGTATTTTTAGTAATAAATTTCTATAACACAATATATCATATTATATTTACCTAAGTATCTGTAACACCTATGAATGATGCTTTTTGGAATAGAGTAGATTATCTTAAGCAGTCAACTACAGTTAATGCATTGTTTAATTAGCATTTCGTCCTAAAAACAATGTTGATTGGTATAACTTACAGTTGTGTGTTGATTTTTTTCCTGTATTGGGAAATCAAGCTCATTTTTAAGAGTAAAGTGTAGGTAAGAATAAATAACTTTCGTTGTTTCCCAAAGTTCAGGAATAAATGAAGCATCATCATGATAATTATTATTAACTAAGAAAAAAAAAAAGCAAAAGGTCAGATTAAAAATATAAAATTATATGTAAAAGGAAGCGGTTTGCCTTTTGTGATGCATCTGATAAAAACAAAAACACGATTTTTTCTTGAGGAAATCTTAAAGACGTTTAGGTCCCTCAGAGAAAACTCGTCATTTTAGTATTATAATTATTATTATTATTATTATTATTATTATTATTATTATTATTATTATTATTAAGAACACGTGCACAGACATGCAGCACATGGAGGAGTCATAACATTATGCATGCCTTAATCATGTACTATGGTAGTGTCTCATCTTCAAATGAAATGCAAAATTATATTAAATATAACAAGATATATTAAAATCAGCAGTCTCCGTGGCAAAATGGTAGCGTCCGCGACTCTGAGGTGGCAGGTCGAGGGTTCGCGCCCCGTCACGGACTGAGGTTAGTAAGGGTATACACTCAGGGTAACGATTACATCTGCCAAAACAAGTCCTTCGCAAGAAGGCAACCGTCCTAGCCCATAGTAGAAAGGGGGTTCGTGACGTAAAACCGAATCCATCAAGATATATTGAAATCAGTTAAAAAATTCTCTAAGACTCCGAAAGCTTAGACACTGCCCGTGGTTCAGATCGACGTGAGCTGATAAAATGCAAAAGTTAATAATGCTGCTAAGCTACTTTAACGTTAACAATAGCACCAATGGGAGACGCACAGAACAGAAAATCGCTGACGCATCATTTGTAAAGTTGAAGGACAATAAAAACTCTTACTGCCAAGTTCTGGTGTTATCTATTCATATTATATTCATACATACATACACACATGCCTCATTCCCCCTTGTAAGGGGGGTGGCCGAGCCAAAAACGCGCATTCACCACGATCCACACACGCCTCAAACACTCCTCTCAGCTCCTTGGGGATAAAGGTCCGATTTCTTAAACAGTGTAAACCTAGGATACCATATTGTTAGTTAGCTAGACACACTAATGGATTTCATAAACGCATCTGACGCGATTCTGTGCATGGCTAGGATCCCGTACTGGATCGTAGCCATACGAAATCGGGCCAAAGAATAATACGGACATGGATACTTTCGAAATGTAATGTAGAGCTCAGATGTTGTTGCTCTGCTTTAGCTATAGCAAGAGGCCTAGTCAGAGGGAGGCATTCCTAGTTCCCTCAATCCGTCCTATTTAATCAGCTATTACGATCTGTAGGGGAACACAGAGGAGGTATTCTTATCCTCCAAAACAGGAATGGAGAGAAAATTGCAGAGTAATAAAGAATATATTACTGACATCTATGTTCGTGTTCTAGCGTTGCAAATCTGTGGATGTTGTTATCGTAAGTATAATCTCTCGAAAGATTGTTAGCAACGATGTAATGAGTTCATGCTCCAATGTCACATAAAAATGTTACTAGGTATTAGTGATGCGTTCACTCCAGAAGTTGAAGCTTTACTAGGAAAAAAATCCCTCTCTACCAAGGATCATTAATTTCCCTTAAGAGTTAATCTTTTCACCACAAATGAACTTCATATCAAGAGGTATCTGTGTTTCCTTAAGGTTCGGTAAATTTCCCTGAGGTAAAGTTCCATTTCAGGAAAATCAGAAATTTACCACAGGAGGAGAAGTTTTACCAGGAATGAGCTTCAAATTAAACAGGATCAGAGTTTTTCTTTAAGCAGTGGTAGAACTAAGTGCATCAAACTCCATTTCAAGAAAACTGGAGCTTTCTCATAACAGATAGAAAATTTATCATGAATAAACTTCACTTGAAAAAGACAAGGTGTTTCCCCATGAGATGTACAATTTTTATCGAAAGCCATATCAGTAACAAAAAGATCATTTTCAAGGGAAAAATTACAAAATATGATTCGCAATTTCTCCTTAAGATGCTGAAGCCTTCATATGCACTCCTTCAAAGGAGGATCTCTCTCTCTCTCTCTCTCTCTCTCTCTCTCTCTCTCTCTCTCTCTCTCTCTCTCTCTCTCTCTCTCTCTCTCTCTCTCTCTCTCTCTCTCTCTCTCTCTCTCTCTCTCTCTCAAGAGACAAGTTTTACTGCAGCAATAAATACTGTCTCAAAAAGGATTGGATTTTCTCTATAAGAGGAAGAAGTATTGCCAGGAATAAACCATCTCAACAATGATCTGATGAAGATGTTTTTCAATAAAAGGAAAAATATTTCTTAAACGACGATCGCTATAGCATAAACCATGCTTCGGTATTATTGGTTCATATCAATTCTAGATCAAGAAAGTTTTAGCCTACTTGCATTAAAAATGCACAAAGAACACAACACAACTACAATATACATTCTTAACTCAAATGAAGACCAAAATACGTTCATTTTAAACGCTACCTATGCCTTGTGCAGCAGTAAGGATCACTTTACAGCTACAATATTCTTTGCATGGTCAAATCAGTTGAAGACCAAAATACACCAACATGTATACGCTATCTAGGATGTTGTGTGACTGCAAAGATGCTCGGAGGAGCAATTATTTCTATTGTATTTATATTAAGAAAATACCAAGAAATATTTATGTATTATTCGCTGTCAGATATGAAGTTTTGACCTCTCTATTCTTACATGACGAGGAACCAAAGAAAATCACCCTAAGAAGGTATGTAAGGCAAGTAAGGTCAAGTAAATACGAGGATGAGTATAATAATACTTGAGAATGATTAGTAATATTGTATTATCTACAGTACATCAGGAGATTCCAGGGCTGGATTTTATTCAAATGAAAATTATAAAGAAAGTAAGATAACACATGGAAAAAGATAGATACATGAGGAAAATAACTGTAAAAGTATTCATCAAATAGGGTAAATATATTGTAAAAACAGCCCAAACACTGTAAACTGTCGTTTTTAGTGAAAAATTAGAAATTTCTTAGGCTGTTACTTTTTCTTAGATCCTTCCTTGGTGCCCGGGTCCGATAAGGGTAATTTTCTTTGCCTGTCCAGTTATAAACTTTTGAACATTTTAAAGATTGGAGAAGGCAATAATTAAATAATAGGAACAATTATAAGAATAAGGAAGAAATGGACAATGCACTCTTTATTTTACAAAAACAATGCAAAAATATTCTATACATTTTCTTAATTACAAAACTGAAGAAAGCAGAGAGATGGTGTTTATTAAGAATATGGAAAATTCAAAGACAAAGGTAATGAGGAAACACATGGAAAGATAGGAAAATGGAAAGAGGGAAAAAATTCTTGATGAAATAAAGTAGAACTTGCTTCATGAGATGAAGACAAATACAGAAAAAAAATGGCATGATCAAATTCAGTTCTATCTGAAGTAAAGTTTGAAAGTTCTGGGGTTGAGTTCTAGAGAACACTAAGATTTGAAGAAGTAAAGGAGTAAGATAAAGGAAACATTTCTTAAACAGTGTAAACCTGGGATACCATATTGTTAGTAAGCTAAACACACAAATGGATTTCATAAACGCATCTGACTAGGTTCTGTGTATGGCAAGGATCCCCCCATGGGGGGGGATCCTAGCCATACACAGAACCTAGTCAGATGCGTTTATGAAATCCATTTGTGTGTTTAGCTTACTAACAATATGGTATCCCAGGTTTACACTGTTTAAGAAATGGGACCTTTATCTTATTCCTTTACTTCTCCAAATCTTAGTGTTCTCTAGAACTCAACCCCAGAACTAACAATATGGTATCCTAGGTTTACACTGTTTAAGAAATCGGGCCAAAGGAAAGTGAGAAAAACTAGCATATACACTCGCATACACACATGCATATGCATGTACACACAATATCCATATATACATACATACATGCATATAAACTTTCTTATGTAGACAAAGAAGTGTAAATTACGTAATAGAAGAACATTCATAACTTTAGCATATTCTAAGTTAAAGTAAAGAACTAAAATCGTAGAACACTAAATAATACGAACTTCAGTCATGCTGATCACGTATAAAACGTGTCTTCACTCCATTTATTCGTGGAGCTGGCAAAATGGGTCAACAGTATAGCTGGCAAAATGGGTTAACAGTATGGAAAAAGTGTAAACTATAAAAGAGAGAAAAGGTAAAATGAATATGCGCATCATATTGCGAGATGCTCATTTTACAAAGTAAAATCAAATATTAAATCGCCAAAACATTCTAACACGTAAATGCTAAAAAGACAAATACATAAATTAATATATAACACATAAAATATATCATAACAGATAGCACTATTAGAAAGAAATATTCACTACGTTTTATCAATTTAATTAATATGCATAAAATTGTAAATAAGGAAATGCGTGTATAAAATAGAAACGGTAAACAACGACAATAATAATCAATAAATTCATTACTAATAAAATCTGCACTCATGCAGAACATGTATGGAGATTATTGTGCTATACAGAGTCGCCAATGTATTCAACAGAGATGAGTGAAGGTGGCCGGTCAAGTTTTGAGACCCAACATGAAAGTGGTAAAAGTTGATGACGTGGAAGAAGAAGAAGAAGAAGAAGAAGAAGAAGAAGAAGCAGAAGCAGAAGCAGAAGCAGAAGCAGACGAAGACGAAGACGAAGACGAAGACGAAGACGAAGAAGAAGAAGAAGAAGAAGAAGAAGAAGAAGAAGTAAAGAAGGAAAATAAGCAGAAGACGAGAGCCCTCTGTGATCCTCAGAAACCGGTAGAAGTTTTCCCCGGGATTTTACCAGTTAACGCACCGCTGCTAGCTGACGGTACCAAGTTCTTTGCAACATACGCACACAGGAAATACCGGTAATAACCATCTATAACGCCGTTAGTATTTGTTCTTTTAAGTTAACTGCATTATTTCTGGAATAATCGCTCTTAAATGAATATTCAGAATACCATCAAAGACTTGAGAAAAGTATTCAAATTAACGGAGATAACTGGCTTTAATATTCTTATTTCTCCATTTTGATGGCGTAGCGGATATATTCTTGAGTCCCACCCGGGATTTGGGAGTTCAAATTCTCATGAACGTAGTGATATGAATATTATTGTAGCCTCTGTCTATTCAGAAGGCTCAGCGAGTATACTATTACCCGTGAAAGGTCAATTATGGGATATTTTCATCCACTTGGGTTTCAATTAGAACAAAAATATACGCGTACAGTTGTTCTCTATTTTGTGTCACGATCAGTCCCAATTTGGGCGTGGGCACAGATGGATTGAAACTGGAGAATTAAGGCTGGATGCCCTTCCTATTGCCTCGCTCGAACGGAGGTCCGTCACCTCTCGAGGCAAGCACTTTACTAGTTACTCTACGGTGGTCCCCGTTCCGTAGTCCTCATAAAATATGAAAATTCAAACTAACTTGTGTTGCAATTCAGTCTTTCTTAATTTTGAGTATTTTTGTCATTTCAAAGAACAGGATAAATTCAATTCAGGTTTCAATCAATCAATCAATATATACAAATATATATTCGAGTATATATTGTTTCCATCCAACAATCCATCCGTTCATCCATACATGCACACACAAGCAAGTACGCACACACATACGCAAACACTCAAAGACACACATACACCAAATGAAAATATTCTTAAAATGGTTTATTGTACGTCGGAATTCTAAATGCATTATTTGTTTATTTTTTTTTTTAACTCGAGAGCTACGGAACGGCCATTTTTACCTCTCTCAAAACCAGCTCTAGTGAAGTCACCATTCCATCATTCTCCACACACATCTAATATCTTACGAACTGAGCCTTCTAAGATGACAGAGGTTACCACGTGAGAAAGGCTCATACCTTGGGCTGTCTCCAAAGTGGCTGTAGCTAAGAGTATCTTTATGATTCATCGTGCTGAGGGGAACTTAAATCGGATCTCCTAAGTGGAAATCAAATAACATAAAAAGTAATTTAAACTAAATGAATTAACGCCAGTCAATCCAGTCATGAATGTCGTGAGTCACGAAATGATTCGCTGAGTCACTGCTTAGATGCCACGCTTATTCATTTAGTGGTGACTCATAATATCTCGAACTGGATTCACCTTGGTAGTGAAATGGATTTTGTATGGCTCTACATCCTATAATTATAAGGATATATTTGAAGTATTTCCCCTGAGGAAGGAGGGTTAGAATACTTCCTCCGTGTTCCCCTGCGTGTCTTAAAAATCGACTAAATGGGGCGGAGCGAGGGGACTGGGAATCTCTTCATCTGTGTTCACTTCCCACAAAATGTCAAAGTATTTTCTCTGACTGAGCCACCCCCTTATAAGGGGGAATATGGCTTTGGTATATGAATGAATGAATTTGAAGTATACATTACATTGCTACTTATCCAGTTTTCTCAACAGTATTTACATAATTTTGCTGACGGGAAAAAGCCCTACGGCTCGTAACTCATCGTCATCTCCTGGTCTTAAAATTACGAATGAAAAGCATTTACAGCTTCGTAGCATCGCTTTCAAGCTTTTCCAATTTATTTGTATCTTTTTTTAAGTGCAGAGTCCAGACGGATGCTGCATATTCAAGTTTAGGCCTCATATAAGTCATAATATTTCTGAGCATGTCTTTGTCCAGATACCCAAAGGCCAGCCTAATGATTGCTTAGAAATCTTATATATATATATATATATATATATATATATATATATATATATATATATATATATATATATATATATATATATATATATATATATATATATATGCATACATACATACATACATACATACATACATACATACATATATATATATATATATATATATATATATATATATA
>JAXCGZ010013301.1:107500-125000 GCA_037179515.1 Halocaridina rubra | reverse complement strand
TTAAGCAAACATTAATGCAATCGTTACTTAGTGCCAGGCTTAACTTACAGTATCAATGATTACTGGAAGAAAAAAAAATAAATTAGAGACACTTCTATGTCAGCCACATTTCTCCCCACTCAAATTTTGCTATTACTTCAGGGATAGCAAGTCTCACTCCAATCTTCTTCTTCTCAGCTTTAACCCATTTTTATATGGGGTCGCCGTTGTGAATGAGTCGTCTCCATCTATTTCTGTTCGTGCTTCATTTTCATCAATACCCTTCCATTGCAAGTCTTCCCCTAAACAATCACGCCATCTTTTTCTTGGTCTTCCTCTCTTCCTTCTAACTCGAACTTCCATCTCCATCGTGTCTTCCAACATGATGTTCGTCCCGACGTAACAGGTGTCCATACCATCTAAGCCTTCCCTCCTGTATTTTCTTTGATAATTCACTCCAATATGATCTCTTATTCTTTATCTTTTTTATTTTTTTACAATTATTTTCGTGTGTGTGTGTGTAAAAATAGATATTCCCAACCTAACTTAAGATAACCAAACCTACAACTTCGTTGTAAAATTCATTTGCTCTCATATTGACTACTTGGAATAAGGGCTACGATTAATTTCCAGATCAGTTTAGCTAATCTACTTACAAAGTTCGGAACTTCCAATCTATGAGCTGAGTATTTTTAATCCCA
This sequence comes from Halocaridina rubra, assembly GCA_037179515.1. NCBI lineage: Eukaryota > Metazoa > Arthropoda > Malacostraca > Decapoda > Atyidae > Halocaridina > Halocaridina rubra. Next base: position 124,320 of record JAXCGZ010013301.1, on the reverse strand, counting down.
CGAAATTGCTTCACTAAAATACCTTCAAAATATACCCGGAATCTCTCCACAGATTTTAATCCATGTTTAAGGAGTTTTAAAATTATTCCTGGCCCTATATCTTTTAATCCACCATGAAGATATTTTCCTATTATCTTTAAGTGTAATTCACACACATAAAATTTCACCGTAGATCACACACAAAAGAACTATAACGTTTGTAGATCACGCTCTCAAGTAGCACAGATTTGATGGTAAGTGGCAGTAACTAAGCAAGAATCTACAGACGTTTTTAAGCCATTCGTAGTGATAGTGTTAGTGAATCAATAAGGAAGATTGGGATTGAAGAGCAAAGGGTTTTTACAAGTAACACAATAAGGTAAATACACAAATCTAGAGTCCAAATAGTCGAACACAGTGCATGTTTTTTTTATTTAAAATTGAATAAAACTTGATGTGTAAACATGTTATAAAACAGCAAATATGAACTTTAAATCACAATTTTATACGATACTTTACTTATAGCCTAATGTAACCTAACCTATCCTATCCAAGCCTGACAAAGTCATGTATCGAAATCCAGCTTAAAATCAAGAAAAAAAAAATTACTTATATCTCCAGTAGTAAGATGGCTCATGGCACCAGCCACCAGTTGCGATACTACAGCTGAACGTTTTTTGAACTTAAATAGGCCTGTCCAGGACAGTTCGATGTTAAGTCTTCCTTCAGTTGCGGTTCTTTTTCTATGCCTACAGCTGCACTGAATATTCTTGGATATTCATTACACATCTTTTATTATCCCTTCACATCGGACAAGTCATTACACTCTCCATCTCTGTTTCTACTTTTATGTATTTATCGTGCCCAGGCCCAATGAGGGCTGTTTTTATTATCTTTTGGCCCGTCCTGGTGTCACAATCATAAAAAAAAAAATGTACGAGATAAATAAAGGCACAGGCAGAAAACAACGATGACAGCAACAATGAAAATACAAAAGACAATATATGTATATTTAGAGATTGTAGACAATGAGGAAACAAGTTCCAGCTTTATTAACATCATCATTGATAATATGATGTTACTTTGGCTTGTTATGTAAATGGAAAAACAATATCTACACCGTACTTTGGCTTTTCATCTACGGCTAAAAATGTTAAATAGAGATTAGATTAGGTTGGGTTTAGAATCTAGGTAACAAAATAGATAAGAAGCATATCTTTGGAAATTAGGTAACAAAGTAGCTTTCTTGTTGCAGATCACAATATAAAGTGTAGATCGCATACCAAAGTAGATTCATGGCACGTAGATAACAAGCCAAAGTAGCAACGATAATATTACCACAAATTATGGAGTCTTGTTTTAAATCCAGCTATTGGGGGAGGCAGTCAGCCCTAGACGATACAGGTCCCAATTCCGGATAAACGGAATATACAGGTGAAGGATTTTTAAACTTGTATAGGACTGTCCAGGACAGTTCGATGTAAAGTCTTCCTTCAGTTACGGTTATTCTTTATGCCTACATCAACACTGAATATTCTTGGATATTCATTACACACCTCTTATTATCCCTTCACTTCTGACAAGTCATTACACTCTCTATCTCTGTTACTTTTTACTTAATGTATTCTTCGTGCCCAGGCTCGATGGGGGTTGTTTTATTTTATTTTATTTTATTTTTTGGCCCGTCCTGGTGTCCAGAAAAAAAAAATTGGTCTTAGGAAGGGCACCAAGCAGTAAAACTTTAGAGCCCAAACCAATAGGAGTTTCAAAGAGGCAAGTGAGAAAAAGCGACTTATCTGAACGTGGGAAAATTTTTTGAGACAAAGAATGGTGTATTTTTTCTAAGTTACTCTACAATTCTTCCTATCTTATATCACTGCCATATTCACTGCATACAAACTTCGCAAGATAAGTAAACTCGTAGTTACGGAACTTGAATTAGTGAAATAACACACCTCTTAGGTAATAAATTTTGATATTAACGACGTCAAAATATTGTGGATACATATGGAGAGGAAGGGAGGCAAGGGGGGGGGGGTGAGAAGGTGGACCGTTACCACAATCCTGAGAGAGAGAGAGAGAGAGAGAGAGAGAGAGAGAGAGAGAGAGAGAGAGAGAGAGAGAGAGAGAGAGAGAGAGAGAGAGAGAGAGAGAGAGAGAGATTCCAGCGGGTGCAACCAAGCATAATCCCAAGGCCACGCGCAACCGATCAGGCGATGCGACTTTGACATACATTTTTTACTCAAAAAGAGAAAAATATATGAAATCAATGTTATAATTAACAATATTTTCCAATCATTTTATTTTCATATATACCGTAATTATCGAATTTTACTAGGATTAATTCCCTAAAGGCGAGAGGCATCTGCTTTAACTGTTATACTAGGGTGAGGGGGAGATAAACTAATGCTTCCAGTTCCAAGCACAACACGTGAGTTCTCATCGTACACCTGGCAGCTGCATAGAGATGTAAGAGAAAAAAAAAACATGACGACAGAAGCCGTAACGTGACGTTACTTCCACTGCAACAAACGAGCGCGTCGCTGTCTGTGGGGGCGGTATGAGGAAAGTTTCGCAACCTTCAGGTACCTCTGTTCGACGAGGATTTTGCCTTGGACCAAACCAGCAGTTAATTGAGCTCGTTCCGAAGTGTTTGTTCTTACGTCATCTCTCTCGGTCTAATTAGGAACTGGTGGGGTGGCTTTAACAATATGTTTGCACATTCTTTTCAGCACCTATAAAGAAATCGAGGTTAAACCCCACTCTGAACTCTCTTTTCAGTTAGATCTTATTATAAATTCCTTTATAATAATACTTAATACAATATGCAGAATTGCGTAAAGATAATCCATCCACGTAAAACTATGCATAACTTGTATAAAAAGAACTTGTGTGTTCATTTTCATAATCTTAACCTCTGGTAAGGAAAAACAAAATCAAAGCAAACTCAACCCAGCCATATCTGTAAAACAGGTGAATAATGGGAGAAAGGGTTCCAGGAAAGAAAAGTCGACATTTGTTTATAACAATGGGATATTACGAAAGAGAAAGGATGAATAAGAAGAAAAAAGGGAAGTCGACTGATAACCTGGTTGAACTATGGGGGTTAATTCTCGTTCATAATAAATGATATACGATTATTACCATAAGGTTTATACCTGCCTATAGACTTTTGTTTGTTTACATAACAGACATAAATGGTGATTTATAATGCCCAAATACTGTTGATTCTCAGGACTTGTAATCTTCAGTGTTTATCTTTACTGGCTTTATCATCAGTATAAAGGGCAATTTACACGGTCAAACGGTTCGTCGAACGCGGTTCGACAGACAAGTGTTTGAAGTGATGTTCAAACACTTGTCTGTCGAGCCGCGTTCGACGAACCGTTTGACCGTGTAAACCGCCCTTAATGCCTTACACTCATTACCATAAACTAAGTAGACACAGGTAACACTAGACTTGTACACACATATAGGACCAGGCATACTTTTGAAATAAGTTCTCATATTGATGGTTGAATTAATCGAAACAAAAGGGTTTCTCTCTCTCTCTCTCTCTCTCTCTCTCTCTCTCTCTCTCTCTCCTAATCTTAGAAAAACGTGCTTTATCGCCTTTTCAAGAAACTTAAGATCTATGGGCCGAACAAAGCCTTGTATTCTCTCTCTCTGACGCGTTAATTCCCTTGTCCCTCCAGAAGTATTTTTGGCTTATTATTTTGAACAGAGCTGCAGGAGAGGTTTATGGGTCCTAGTTCTCGTGCCTAAGCTTATGATGCAAATGGTTTGCCATTTACATCAATATACTAATTACCTCTGCTGAGTTGGTAAGGGCCAGTTGACGACACTCAACTTACTCTCCCGTTCACATCCTCGACCTGACCAACTAAAATATTCATTCTAATCAATGGGAAAATCGGCGACCCCCTCCCAAAAACTTGTTTCCAAAATCCCCACTATGTATCATGACTCTCATATTCCATTTCCATTGTCTTTTAGACACAACAGAACTACTACGCATTGAATAAACACACGAGAAAGCAATAATGCGCGTCTAGGAGTCAAAATCACAAGTCCAAAATTTCGTTAGGTACAATGCAAGCAAGCTGTAGTCACCGTGGCTCAAGCGGTAGCGTCCGCAACTCTGAAGCGTCAGGTCGAGGATTCGCGCCCCGTCACGATCTGAGGTTAGCAAGGGTATGCACTCAGGGTAACGATTACATCTGCCAAAACAAGTCCTTCGCAAGAAGGCAACCGTCCTAGCCCTTGGTAGAAAAGGGAGTCCGTGACGTAAAACCGGAACAACAATGAAAGCAAGCTGGGTAGTGGATATTGTGAGATATTTCAATATCTTAGAGGATACAGTGCCACTGTCAATTCAGCAAAGCTAAGGGCGTATACCATAAGTGAGGTCAACAACAGCTCAGTATCTTCTCAAGATCAGACCGTGACAGGAGCAACTCCCCCCCCCCCACAAGGAAGCAGAGTTCGAGCCTCAACTTTCTGCTGCGAAAAAAGAATGTTTTTTTTTTTTTTTTTTACACTAGGACGGGCAAACTTAAACAAATAATTTGCCCTCATCGGGCCTGGACACGAAGAGAACAAAAATTAAAAGAGAAACAGATGGCAAGTGTTGTGACTTGTCAGATGTGAAGGGATAATAAGAGATGTGTAACGAATATCTAAGAATCCAGTGTTGATGAAGACATAGCAAAGGAACCGTAACTGAAGGAAGACTTAACATCGAACTGTCCTGGACAGTATTCATTAAGTCCAAAAGACCTTTCAGCGGTAGTATTGCAACGGGCGACTGGTGTCATGGTTACTTTGTAATGACAAGACGTGAATGAGTAGGAGCGACATCTGTCATCTCCTATATATATATATATATATATATATATATATATATATATATATATATATATATATATATATATATATATATATATATATATATATATATATATATATATATATATATATAGTTTATTGACAAAATATTACAAAAGTATTACAAAAATATATTAATTTTTTTCTTTTTGCACGAAATAGCATAAGTAATAGAAACAATATTTTGTCCATCAAAAAAATCTTAGCCTAAAGAACAATACAAATAGTCTCACAAACTTACCAACAAAAGTAAATAATCATATTTATCTAAATGCCAAATTCTGAAATACAGTTAGAAGAATAGAATACATCCAAATATTACAAATTAACCTATACATACAAAAAATCAATGCTTTCCTCATTACAAGGTTGAATCTCTTCCTTATCTGTACAACTTTAGTACTTCATAAATATACTGACATATATATAGTTTATTGACAAAATATTACAAAAGTATTACAAAAATATATTAAATTTTTTCTTTTTGCACAAAATAGCATAAGTAATAGAAACAATATTTTGTCCATCAAAAAAAAATCTTAGCCTAAAGAACAATACACATATTATCACAAACTTACCAACAAAAGTAAATAATCATATTTATCTTAATGCCTAATTCTGAAATACAGTTAGAAGAATAGAATACATCCAAATATTACAAATTAACCTATACATACAAAAAATCAATGCTTTCCTCATTTCCTACACTATAAATACAGCATATTCAATTTAAATATAACCATAAAAATAATAATAATAATTATTATTATTTTTCAAACCCAGTCACTAGGTTAAGCAGGCCAGCTTAGCTCAGTGCCGGTCCCAAGCCCGGATAAATGGGGAGAGTTTCCAGGATAGTCCTAGCAAGACACTGGAAGAAAACCTCTTTACTCAAGTACGACTGACAGATAGAGAACTATCTACTCAGGGGTATGGTGAGATAAAAAATTATTGTTCACACATTGCACTTTTGAATATAGAAACATACACATTATTTACGTTTTAACGTCACTAGTAGTACCTATTTGATTGGGGTGGACGCAAACAGGTTGAAGTTGGGGAATCAAGGCTAGAAACCCTTCCTAATGCCCTTCGGCGGGATTGAACTCGCGCTAGTCAGACTTAGTCACTTCCCGGCTTGCACGCTCTACCACTGAGCTACCAACACCCATAACCAATCGAAAGTAATAACAAGAGGCAAGGGGGACATCCCACGTACAAGACAATCTCCTATGATAGGGTAATAAAGATGAAGTATTAGGGGACGATCACTCATCCAACCAATGCTCAATCCATTGTCTAAATGGGGTTGTTATTCTTATCAGATGACATCTGCTCAGCGTTCCATTAACTGATAAGAAAACGAAGAATTTGACAACTTCATTCGCCACGTTGTGTCTTGTTTCATCGTAATTAACGTTATGTTCTGTTCATTTCTGCGATGTTAATGGGCTCTGTTAATCACAACATTAATATATAGAGGGTTATAATATTGTATGAGAATAACCGAGAGGTTCTCAAACTGGAGAAGAGTTCCAAAGGGGCGAGAATATGTGAAGGGGTGAGTCATGGCAAGATTTCAACAGGCTATTATACCATTACAATTAAGTAAACATGTAAAAATGGCTAGATGAGTAGAAATAATTACGAAGGAGGGATCGATTCCAAAGGCTGTCCCTTAAGGAGTTAAAGAAGGGCATCGCATACAGTAATATGGACACGAATGCATGGATATTATCAACTATAAATGCAAATTTCATTTTAATATAAATAGTGACTGAATATATCATACGATTATGATGTTTATACGTATAAACATCATAATATACATATATACACTGGTCGTACTTCCCCTAATGAGAGGATGGTCGAGTCAAAGAACACACCTACTCCTAAGAATCCATTTCACTGCAATTGCTCATTTCAGCTCTTTTGGAAAAAAACTTTCAAACACGTGTTCCATATATTTGACCAACGATTAGCCCCGAAGATATTTGAATAAAAAATTACATATAAGCATTCATACGTACTTACACATTCACACATCCATAAAAAAAAAACTGAAAAATTTCCATGTTTCTGCTTACAACTGCAAGGGTCATTTAATGTCTAATTCGTGCTCCAAGGGACGCAGTTAACACATTACTTCATATCTGTGAACATATTGTTAGCAACTTACGAGTGCTCATATATTTGCTAAGGATGATTCATTTGTTAATGTTAGCACGATTTCATCACCCAAGGGGTCATTTGATAAATGGATGGTAGTCCAGACGGGGTAAATTGCTATTTTACCTCTTGTTATATATGTGTAATGTTCAAGGTAAGGAATAGGTGAGCTCTTCTCAGTATTATTATTATTATTATTATTATTATTATTATTATTAATATTATTATTATTTTGTTGTTGATGTTGTTGAAAGAGATGATTATATATACTGTAATAATAACAATGATAAAAATAATAATAATAATAATAATAATAATAATAATAATAATAATAATAATAATAATAATAATAATAATAATAATAATAATAATAATAATAATAATAATAATAATAAGAAGAAGAAGAAGAAGAAGAAGAAGAAGAAGAAGAAGAAGAAGAAGAAGAAGAAGAAGAAGAAGAAGAAGAAGAAGAAGAAGAGAAGAAGAAGAAGAAGAAGAAGAAGAAGAAGAAGAAGAAGAAGAAGGAGTAGTAATAATATACAATAAAAACTAATTTTTTACAACCATAAGTATTCACTATAATCAATAATCAGAAAAGCTACAATGAAAAACAAATAAATAAATACATAAAAAAATGAGTGAATAAACAAATAAAGAAAGAAAAGCAAACGTTGGCAGAAAATATCCAATACCATAAGACAAATTTTTCTTAATATTATAATAACAATACTGCAGTGGATACTCACACAAGAAAATCCCACACCTTTCACACACACACACACACACATCAACTAACAACTAAGAATAAAAACAAAATATTTGTGCAACTGAATCTCGCACAAAAAAGTTTTATACTATTAGTAAAGACAAGAAAATCCCTTAAAATACCAATTTATAAATTATACAATTAATATACAAAGGACATGATACCCCTAATATCGGGGCTGGTCGAGTCAAGGCAAAACCTTGACTCCGCCTGACTAGAATACGAAGGGGAGAATTGGCACTTCCCTCGATCTGCTCCATTTAAGTAGTCACCGTGGCTCAAACGGTAGCGTCCGCGACTCTGAGGCGTCAGGTCGAGAGTTCGCTCCCCGTCACGGTCTGAGGTTAGCAAGGGCATGCACTCAGGGTAACGATTACATTTCCCAAAACAAGTCCTTCGCAAGAAGGCAACTGTCCTAGCCCTTGGTAGAAAAGGGAGTCCGTGACGTAAAACCGGAACTCGATCTGCTCCATTTAGTCGACTTAAACATCAATGAAAACATGAAGGTGGTATTTTCGCTCCCACTACAGGAGGGGAGAAACAATTGCAGCGTAAGAGATAATGAGAGAATTGACTATTGGAGGAAAGGACTCTCAACTCCTCGCTTGGATCGAGTCCAGCCACCTCCAAGTAGGAAAGAAAATGCAAAGCATCAATTAACTATACGATATAACATCGGAAGCCAACTGAATGACAAGAATGTTACTTTGCAAAACCTATTATCACTAAATATCAAAGGTAATGCTTAAACACCCAAGATGAATATAAAAAAAAATATTACAAATATAAGACCATATTTTAAATATATCAGTAAGAAAAAAGACCGAGGCTACCAGAAAATTACAACACTGACGAATCTATTTTTATGTATAAAAGCAAATCTCGTAAACTTTTAATCACAAAAACCTCCCAATTGCCAATAAGCAAAAGAGCAACTACAAAAAATATCACAAACAAATAATCAATAACAACTACAGCAACAACAACAACAAAGCCATTATATCTTTGTAATACGAATACTCCAATTATATTAGACAAGAAAAATACAGCCAAGAGAGCAAGAATAATTACCAAACAAAGCAGACACAATACCAGCTACCCAAGATTATCAAAATACAAAGGACGGTGGCAGCTTCATCCCGTACAGTAAGAACAAAACTATCCCAGGTTTTACGTATAAAAACATACACAATACTTACAAACACACACATACAGATATAGGTTGTGGAAAAAAAAATTTACAGTCTATATATGCATATATACATGATTCGAACCTTGGACACATGATAAATTGGTAGCGCCTTGGCGCACCGATTATGTGTCGTAGGTGCGAATCCCGGCCGGGGCGAATATATGTCTCATATACATACATATATACACTGCCATACATCCCATTATAAGAAGATGGTCTAGTCAAAGCATAAACCTACTCCTAAGAAGCCATTTCACTCCAATCACCCATCTGAGCTCCTTTAGAAAAATATAAACACATTACCAACCACAACTGAAAGACCCACAACAAAAAATAAATAATCAAATACACCAAGCTATCAGCATCCCAATCACTAGCAAAAAAATCTTAGAAATGTTCTCATCACCAAATCAAGCTGAATGTAAAGCGATTAAATTCCATTGGAAATATCAAAACATCTCGTCCCATCCACAGTGGCTCAATAGAGCAGGATAGCCAGCCAGCCGTCCGACTTACGGTCAACTAATGAAGAGTGAAAGTCTTAATCAACACAAAAACTAGTATATTCCCTACCCTGTGTATTTACATTTCTTTTTATTAGTATCTATTTAACGCTTCTAAAAGCATTTGTTTTTCTTTGTAGTTTTCTTATTTTTATATTAGATTTTTTACTTATTTGTTTGCGGTTAACATCTTAAGTCTTTTTTTTTTTTTAACAGGGGAGCGGGTAGTCAATGCAGGAGGGCTCTGCATTTCTGGAGAGAAGGGTAACTTCTGCAAACAGACACACACAAGTGTGTGTTTGTTTGTGCGCATGCGTTTGTGTGCGCATGTGTGTTCATGTGATTTTCTTTTCTTTACTAATGACAACTGTAAGATACTCCTTGCTGCATTGACATGGTTACCATAGGGAGAGAGTCATTATCCTTTCCTTCTTATCCTAATTGGGGTCTAGAGACATATATTCACGAGTAAAAATGAGGGAAGTGAACTTGGGACCTCCCTAGTGGGAACCAGGTGATATATCCACTAGGCTTCTGTAGATAAAATACTAAAACGTGGACCTCAAATTAGAAATACATATTTCAGAGTTACAATCTCATATGAACTAAAAAGGGAATAAGATTTTCCAAAAGGAGTTTAAACAGCCCCCTTATATATATATATATATATATATATATATATATATATATATATATATATATATATATATATATATATATATATATAGAGAGAGAGAGAGAGAGAGAGAGAGAGAGAGAGAGAGAGAGAGAGAGAGAGAGAGAGAGAGAGAGAGAGAGAGAGAGAGAGAGAGAGAGAGATTGCTTAAAAACAACAAGATCAATAATAATAATAATAATAATAATAATAATAATAATAATAATAATAAACGAAGAAGAAGAAAAAGAAGAATAGCAGTTGTTGTCTGTTTTTTTATGTCACTCTCAATCCTCAATGGAAGGGGAATGGACATTGGCCCGATTTCTTAAACAGTGTAAACCTAGGACACCATAGTGTTAGTTAGCTAGACAAACACAAATTCATTTCATAAACGTATCTGACGCGGTTCTGTGTATGGCTAGGATCCCGTACGGGATCCTAGCCATACACAGAACCGCGACAGATGCGTTTATGATATCCATTTGTATGCCTAGCTTACTAACATTATGGTATCCTTGGTTTATACTGTTTAAGAAATCGGGCCAATGTCCATGATCTCCCCATGGGGGGAGCCTTGCCATACACAGAACCACGTCAAATGCGTTTATGTAATCCGTTTATGTGTGTCTAACTAACTAACAATATGGTATCCTAGATTTACACTGCTTAAGAAATCGGGCCATAAACAGGCTGGAGTTGGAGACTCAAGACTACATAAGCAAATATTCCAAACTTTGGTATGTCATATTTTTCATATACTTTGTGCAAATAGTCAGTGTATTGCATCAGTAGTAGTTGTAATAATAATGGTAGTTGATGTACCAGTAGTAGTAAAACTAATAGTAGAATAGTAATTGTAGAAGTACCAGCAATGAAAGTTTCAAAATAAAGATAAATTGTATTATTTGTTGGCTCTGGTCATAAGGCTTTAGGAGATTAAAATGCTACATGAAGAAATTATCTTAAACTGATAAATATTAAAGGAATTCGCCATTTTTATCACTCTCACCGGAGAAGCCAAAGAGGTTATTTGCATCAGATTTTACCATAACCATCCACTAGTCACCAAAGGAGCTAGTGAGGAACAGCTACTCCAAATGAAATTGGGAAAAGGCTGTCGACAAACAAACCTTTAATTACTAACTTGCATTCGAAACAAATATGAATTTGTATATATGTATATGTGACATTGAATTTTTCAATGCCCAAAGAAAACATAAGTTTCAACTAAAAAAAAATAGTCATATTCTGAAATCTAAAATAAAGAAAAAAGTTATCAATATATAGATATGCATATGCATTTACGATTATATATATATATATATATATATATATATATATATATATATATATATATATATATATGCGTGTGTGTGTGTGTGTGTGTGTGTGTGTGTGTGTGTGTGTGTGTGTGATTACCTAATTGTGTTTACGGGAAAGAGCCAAAAGCTCGTATCTTCCCGTCTCCTCATCGGTTCCATTTTATACTTAGTGATACTTATCATACCTGTCCTTAAAACTATGGATTGAGATAGCATTAACTACCTCCTCGCTTAGCCAATTCCAATTATCAACTACTCTTACACTGAAAAAGTATTTCCTTACATCCTGCGAAGAAGTTTTCTTACGAAGCTTCAAACTATGACCTCTAGTTCTAGAGCCAGCCATATCGAAATATCGATCCCTATCCACTCTATCATAACCATGAAGGAATTTAAAGACTGTCACCATATCCCCCCTTACTCTTCTAGCTTCGAGTGATGGCAAGTCTAATTCCCTCAGCCTCTCATCATAACCGAGATTGCGTATTTCTGGCACCAGTTTCGTGGCATGTCTTTGAACTTTTTCAAGCTTATCTATGTGCTTTTTCAAGTGCGGATTCCAAAAGGGGGCTGCATATTCGAGTTTTGGCCTCACATAGGTTACATAAATATTTCTGAACATTTCCTTGTCCATGTGCCTGAAGGCTACCCTTACATTTGATAAGAATGCATATGTGTGTGTGTGTGTGTGTGTGTGTGTGTGTGTGTGTGTGTGTGTGTGTGTGTGTGTGTGTGTGTGTGTGTGTGTGTGTGTGTGTGTGTGTCAGAATTTTAAGCAAAACACTATGCAGACGGCTAGGCTATATGATATACTTGAGAAAGACTAATAGACAAACTGCTAGCGTTGTCATATATTTGAGAGGTAGATATGTATAAATACAACATACACACATTCATACATCCAAAGGATTCTCCTGTCTTATGGGTCAGGGATCACTATGTGATGAACTTTACTATAATTCTCACTCTTTATTCCTACACCGCGACTTGGAAACCTCAGAATCAATATTAATTCAGTGTTCTTAGTTCGTCAGTACCCCGGTGCAGACTAATATATTTATTAGACAGAGAGAGAGAGAGAGAGAGAGAGAGAGAGAGAGAGAGAGAGAGAGAGAGAGAGAGAGAGAGAGAGAGAGAGAGAGAGAGAGAGCGAGAGAGAGAGAGAGAGAGAGAGAGAGAGAGAGAGAGAGAGAGAGAGAGACTAAAGTGGTTTCATCAGCATATAAGAAAGATGGAATAATTATCTAAAGACCAGAGGACCAACTGAGCCCTCCAGTGACATATGCTCCTTACCTCTAGTATATAATTAAGCCTAATAACAAAAAATCGTGGGACTAGCCCCACAAGCCTAGTTCGTGAAGACAGGCACGAAAAAAAATGGTTATCAGTTATCATAATCACAGGCAATAGAGTATTTTTTGTATTATTTCAATTGACTACCCAGCAACAACAACAACACTACCACCACCAACAACAACAACAGTAATTATTATTATTATTATTATTATTATTATTATTATTATTATTATTACTAGACAACTATGAGAGAATTCGCCATTTTATTCGTAGGCAAACATATTAAATTGACTTTTGAAAATTATTTTCTAGCACCAATATTCCTTTACACAAATTAAGTCCTAATATTTCGCTAAGCTGATAATCTCAACCCCACCTACCTAAAGGGGGGTTTACACGGTCAAACGGTTCGTCGAACGCGGTTCGACAGACAAGTGTTTGAAGTGATGTTCGAAAGTGTGAACGGGGTATTTGGTTCCGTGATCGACAACCAAATACCCCGTTCACACATTCGAACATCACTTCAAACACTTGTTTGTCGAACCGCGTTCGACGAATCGTTTGACCGTGTAAACCCCCCTTTAAACACCAGATGGGTTCACGTCACAGCTTCCTACACCAGAGAACAAATCCTAATCACTTACTGGAAACCTTCCTAGTCCACAGCATTCAAAAATAAATCCAGACAATCGGGAGTAAACCAGTTCAGCTCGTGCCGGTTCCAAGCCCAAATAAATGGATATGGTGCCATGAAAGGTCATCCGGTTTTATAACTTCTGAAACTATTGACTATCTACTAAGACTTTTATATGTAATTTAAGTCTCTGAGGGGTCAGGTCGAGGGTTCGCGCCCCGTCACGGTCTGAGGTTAGCAAAGGCATGCACTCAGGGTAACGATTACTCCTGCCAAAACAAGTCCTTAGCAAGAAGGCAGCCGTCCTAGCCTTTGATAGAAAAGGGAGGCCGTGACGTAAAACCGGAATTTAAGTATTATAGCTTTAAGCTCTATTCTAGATATATTAAAAGTATGTAATAAGTCCTTACTAAGTGCTTAGTTCTGACTGTTAAAAACATGAACTATTTACTGGGACTTAGTATGTCGATAACATTATGTCGAATGATAAGTAGGACTACCTCATGTTGAAAATTAAAAATATACCAGTAACAACTTCCACACATTTACCACAATATATGTTTAATTTTGCTAATTATCAATATCCCTATATATCTGCCAACCTATCTTATATACAAACATACTTGCACCTGCCCATCTATCTATCTAAATAGAAGCCATTATCATATCTTTCTATCTACCTATTTACCTCTATAAGGACTTAGATGAAAGGTGCCAAGTCTAATAATGGTCAGAATCAAATAGCTGACCTCATCAATAATTATCAAAGACTTGTTTAAGAGAGGTGATCCCAATACTTATCTGGTTTTATTAAACCAGTATTTACAGTATTTTTTTATGGCAACTATCACTTCCCTATAATGTATATCATTTACATTAAAATCTACTGTACTTTCTCTAAACAAAAATCTTCATTTACTCTAGACTCTAGAATTTGCCTCATTTTTCTTAAAAAAGAAAACGTCTCCATAAAAATTATCTATGAAAAATTTTTGCCTCCAAAACCTGCAATTACAAAAACATAAGTCCATCGCACTCAGTTCCCCCATCTGCTAAATTAGACATCCACCCACTCACCACTACCAGCTAACAGCATAAACCTCTATTCAAAATTAATAGGATTCATCTAAAAAAAATTCACAGAATACCACCTACCAACACAGAACTCTACACGGACTTAATAGTAATCCCATCTACACATAACTCAACATATGTTTCGATCTCCCATCTACCAGTACTGAACTCTACCCACAAGGCATAGATTACCATGTAATAGCATAGAACTTCATCCATTTTCAATAGATAACCAACTACCCATGTACAGTTCTAGAGACAATAGAATCTTTATATACTGACAAATAACCCACACTTCATAAGAGTACTACCAACATAAATCCGCCAAAAAAAAAAAATCAAGAGATATCCCATCTACCAACAATGAATACCACCCACACTTCATGGACTACCAGCTACCTACATAGAACTCTCGACCCACCCTTCATACACTACTAGTTACCAACACAGAACTCTACCCACATTTAACAGAACTCCCATCTGCCAACAAAGAACCGCACTCATACTTAAAACAAGACATCCAAATATTCAACCGAACTTGACTCTGTTCTAACTTACACAGAATTCCACCTAGATCAATAATCACCATCATCTACCTAAAACGATCACTATCTACCTCAAAAACACCATCTACTAAAACAGCTGAACAAGAACAACTAGAAACAAGAGCTAAACTAGTATATTTCCTGTTCTAGAGACGTCATATCAATTCCATTAAGCCGCTGAAACAGCTGTGAACATGATATTATCATGTAATGACAGCTTTTCTCTTATATTTTCACACCATTACAGCTAAGCACATATGAATTAACAAGTAAAATTACTGCACGTCTATACTTCCTAATGATGGTGAACACACAGCCTACACGCGCGCATATACCGGTAAATATCTATATATATATATATATATATATATATATATATATATATATATATATATATATATATATATATATATATATATATATATATATATATATATATATATATATATTCCAATACCACTGAGAGTAATATTAATAAACAATGTATATTTTTGGTGCACTCAGAGAGAGAGAGAGAGAGAGAGAGAGAGAGAGAGAGAGAGAGAGAGAGAGAGAGAGAGAGAGAGAGAGAGAGAGAGAGAGAGAGAGAGAGAGAGAGAGAATCTTGAAGTATTTAAAAATTAAAAATTACTCTTTGTCTACATAAGAGGTAAATGATACTGTTGTAAAATTAATTACAACACCAATAACAAAACAACAACAACAGTAATAATAATAATAATAATAATGATAATAATAATAATAATAATAATAATAATAATAACTTAGTTCCCAATATTTCACACTAACAAACAATATTCATGGATATATTTAAAATGACACTTAATATAATTTGTATCCATATTCTGCTAAGTTTGTTGTAGGTATGACAATGATGGTCAAAAACATTTGACCAAAGGCTATATGATTCATCATCATAATGATGAATTTGCGTCTGCCATATAATAAACACGAAATTCCTTCTCAGGAATCCATTAACACGATGTGATTCTCTGGATTAACACCATATATATAATCTTAAAAAGTCATTAAGATTTATGATTTGTAAAAATGCAATAGAATTTTGCCTCATAATGACACTTATAATTTTCTCTTTTTAATAATAATAATAATAATAATAATAATAACTAGCCACCCTGCTGTTAAATATAAGCGTTTTTACATAATGATTGCAGCTATAATAATAATAATAATAATAATAATAATAATAATAATAATAATAATAATAATAAATAAAAGAAAATAAATCGTATAAAGCCCAACAAACGTTACTTAGTACAACAAGAGTAAGGAAGAGCACACAATAAGCCATAAGACATGTTTTCTATACACCATTTTCAAGGCCAAACTCCAGCGATTCATCCGTTCTTTCATGCCTTCCTCAATATCCTCTTCCTGCCTGTCTTTGGTTAAATTCTGTCAGATCCATCCCATGAAATATCCAAAATATTCGAATGAAACACATGTGGGTATGAATCAAATGTGAAATCCGACGAATATCGAGTGAGGGGTTGCGTCATTAAGTACTGTGCACAGCTCACAACTTCTGTTCCAGACGACATTCAAAGAATTCCAAATATCTCGGCACTCAACACGG
The DNA here is from genome assembly GCA_037179515.1 of Halocaridina rubra. Lineage (NCBI taxonomy): Eukaryota > Metazoa > Arthropoda > Malacostraca > Decapoda > Atyidae > Halocaridina > Halocaridina rubra. Next base: position 107,698 of record JAXCGZ010013301.1, on the reverse strand, counting down.
GCCACTCTGGACGTTTATTCGGGCCCCTTCGTAAGGAATTTTAACTCATTTTTTCCATGAGTAAACAGACCTGAATTACCTCATAAAATCGTGGAATACATCGTGCAAATGAATCTATATGAATGTAGCAAAGTTAACCTACTTTAAGGAGACGAAGTCTGAACGTAAGAAAGAAAACAAACAGAAAACTCACCTTGG
>JAXCGZ010013301.1:97500-102500 GCA_037179515.1 Halocaridina rubra | reverse complement strand
GATTGAAACTCCTTGTTCCTCAGTAATGCTTCCATGTGCCCTCTTTAGAACTTTTTCCTTGGCCTTTAATTTCTCTCTGACAGAGCTGTGAAAAAGTTTGAGATTTTCTTTAGCCTTCCTTGCAATATCCTTTTCATAATCCCTCTCTTCCTCTTTTCTCTAACTTAGATAATCATTTCTCCCTCGCTTGTATTGCTGCCAGGTATATATACCTTTTTTCCTGTACCCGTTCCAGCAACTGTTTCTCTACTCCTTATCTCTATTATACTCATTAATTTACCATTTCGCTCTGGTATTAAGAATTCTTATATTGGTGGATGTTATGCGCCAGTTAACTATCTCATATTCCTCACAAAATATTTCGTACATCTCTTGTACCTATTTGATGTTAAATGTGGTCTCCTAGTGAATACTTGCAAAATGGTTGTCAATTTTGTTGTAATCTCCTTTCAAATAGTTTTCCTCGTTTCTTTCTCAGTTCTCCTATTCTCTAGCAGAATATCTTTGATGATATACTTCATCAACATCACACATGGGTCACTTTTTCTAGATGGTAGCTCATACTCAAATTTATCAGTATCCAACACTTTATCTGTGAACACTAGCCAAAGCAGTGATGGCTCATATCCACCCCTGACTCTCGTTGGTTCCAGTACATGTTGGTGCAAGGAATTTCTTTGTACACAATCTAGGAATCTTGTCCTAAGGGGAGGATTCCTCAATGTGCAGGACAAGACTATTCCACTCTGTATCTCTATGATTAAAATCCACCCTAATCAATATCCTACACTGTCTCTCTCGTGCGATGTTTACAACTGACTTTATAACTTCAAGGTTACCCCTATTATACATTCCTCATAAACCTATAGCCTTTGGTGATTCCTTGGTTGGTTACATACAACAACTGCTATATGCGCGCGTATGTGTGTATGCAAATATGTATGTATATTTATGTATGGCTCTTTTCGTCTTAACAGACGGCTAAAACAGCTAGCTGAATGCTTTGTTGCTTACATACACTGAAGATTGTGGAAATTGAAGACTTGATGATTTTGTTGGAGTTCCATGTGTCAACCTATATTTATCCATGAAATAAAGAAAATATAATACTTAGCGTGAACAGTATTGTATATGTAACATAAAGGTATGGGATTTATTGTGTGGAAAAAAGACAGAAAAACGAGACTTGAGGTCAGGGAGTTGATAGAAAAATAAAAAATAAATTTTGAAAATTAAAGTGACTTCGTATTACTTTTCTGCTTTGTGAAGCTGCATGAAATATTTGTGACTATTGGCAAGAATCACAAAGGTATTCTTTTTTTAATAAGTGTGACACTGGGACAAAAAAGAAAACTGCCTTCATCAGGCCACGGCACCAAAAAAACATTAAGACGAAAAAGTAATAGAAGTCTAATGTCGTGGCAGGAATAAGGGAATGATACACAATACGAATGGATGGCCTGAAAGAATAGTCGAAGTATAGAGAACATAGAGATATGGCAGGATTAGGCCCTAAGATGACGACAGATCAGGTTATAAGAATTAGGAGAGACAGAAGGAGGAAGAGAGTTCCAGAGTCTGAATGTGAATGAGAAAAAGCAGTCGCTGCACTGACCAATCCGCGAGCTACATATCTCCACACATACCTATAAGACGAGTCCGGTTGATGAGTGTTACGCGGCCAGCTATGCAAGTGTTATGAGCCCTCGGCAGTGGAGGAGGGATGCAACTCGCCAACTCATCAGAGCAGCGATGGAAGTAGTAGCGATATAAAAGAGAAAGGGATGATTCCTTACGGCGAAGAGAAATAGAATCCAGACTAGAAGTAAGAGAAGGGTCATTGATAAGTTTGATTACCTTAGATTCAACCCAATCTAGGAGAAGAGTATACGAAGAAGCACGCCCAAAGTGCGAGCAGTATTCTAAACAGGGACAGATAAGATCTTTATAGATTTTAAGTAACTGAAAAGAGAAACAAAAAATAATTACCTCCTATAAAAATTTTGAAAGTGGTAAAAAATGCAATATGCGTTTAAAAAACTAATAAGCAAATAGAAATGTGTATTTGATAAATTGTTAAAAGAAATCTTTTGCTGGTAAAAGAATTTATATATGTACTTAATATGCTAAAAATAATTAGTGTATATTCTATTTAATAAATTCCCTTAGAAGTCCAAATTCCTTACATCTTAAGCGAAATGCATAATTATTGAACATGCAAAATAAAAACAAAATCCAATGAATTTAAGAATTAGGGTTTAGGTCACAATTAATAGTTAGAAGATTCAAAACATTAACAATTCGAAAAATAAAACAAATTTAGTGTTTAATTAAACCAATGATAGAAATCAAAATCTTAAACTTCCTAAAAATTATGCAATGTAGCAATTGTTTGAAAGAATTATTATTACTATTATTATTTTGCAAAAACAGAACTGTTTTAATAGAAAAATATTGCAATAGAATATTGCAGGTGCATGTGCCTAAGTGAGATAGTGCTATTGAAAGCAATCTAGAGAACAATCCATTGAATTATTAACGTCTGTCTTACTCTGCCCATTCTTGTTTTTGTACTCTAGGGATAGGGGAGTTCTGTTCAAGTGAGGTGTTGAGCGTTCTCTACTTACTGTTCTTACTCTCCATCCTTAATATTATGTTCGAGCTGGGTAAGTTCTATCCCACAGATCATTCTCTCTTCCTCACCTACTCTGTAATTCCCTCTTTCCTTTGCCAGTGTTCCCCTGCGTGTCATAAAAGTCGATTAATAGGGAAGTGCGAGGTGTCTCGGAATTCTTTCCCCTTTGCAGTTTCCTCGTACAAAGAAGTGAGGTTTTACTCGTATACAGAAAGACAACTTCTCCATCCTAATCCTATGACAATTTTTGTCATAAATTATGGATGTTACAAATTCATCTTGTCGAATAAAACTTTAAAGCTTTTAAAACATCATATCAGCCCAACATCCTTTCATTCTTGACATAGTCGGCTTTAAACGCTTTTCTCTCTCGCAAGAATAAGTTAGTAAAATGACGGTAATGGTGTCCTGTGGTAGTAATTGTCAGCTCGGCGGAGTTGGATGGGAAGTATTAATGATGGAATACTTTTCAAAACATCAGGTTTCAATTAAGGTAAAACTGCTTTCCAAAATAAATAAGATAAATAAATAAGTCAATATAGACAAATAAATGAAAAATAAATAGATAATTAATAAATGAATATATCAATACTTGAATTTTTTTTTACTATAACATCACATTTCGGTGATTCAGTGGCTATAGGGCCTGAGACCCACCTAGAGGGTTTCGATATCGACTCTCTACAGACACCCCAGGTTAAGAAGGTGAGGGTAGTGGCGTTCCTGATATCAGTATCCTCTGTCTACTCAATAGATTCAGGGATTACAACCGTTGATATGTTAGTATATAGTGGAACAGTGTCTTCTTGGGCTCGGGTATTGGCAAGCCTATATATACCCCTCTAGTGGCTCTCATGTAAAATTAATATATAATAAACCGACTGAATGAAAAAAAAATGAATGAAAAAAAAATGAATGGATATTCAGATTAACTGCAAGGCTCTGTTCATGAGACACTTATGCATATTTCACAGCTCTCTTTGAACATCAAGAAAAGTGGATTAAGAGATCTTTCTTATGTCTTATATATAATGGATAAATGGATAAACAAAAACCTATATGCTTCAAGAAACGACAATATTCCGTAAAAATGAAAAAAAAAAACATGTGCGGAGATGCATGTGTACCATAAAACGCACTTTAGATTTAGCATAAAAATGCATATACACACATACACTGATATAATCATCATAATAGAAATATAATAACCAAACTCAGTAAGGCACTGACTAAACTACATAAAACTGAGGAGAAAAATCGTTTAAAAACAGATTTCCATATCAAGAAAAAACTTTAAACAATATAAAACAAGATATTTTATACAGCAAAAATGAGCACAAAATTCTAAACATCAAAATAAATACACGTAATAGTTTATCGTAAGAAAAAAAACGCAAAACAAAAAACAAAGATGCACGCAACAATATTAAAAAAAAAACTGTACACACGCCATTAAACACACGATCATACAGAGATAATAAACCGCCAACAAAATATAGAAATAAAATTATCTAAGAGGCAACAACAACAACAACAAAAACAAATATGAAATGATGAAACAAACGTCTAACCAACCAAATGTTCATATGAAAAGATCACACAAACAGGCTAACAATATGGGCGATTCAGGTTCACGCGAAATCCATATTTAATATTCCCCCTGAGGCTCTGCAGCCAAGTTTCCAAACTCAGTCATTAGACGAATTTGTAATGGAGTTTCTTATTCAAAGGCAAGAACACTTTCACTTAGGCCCAGGCGGGTCTATTTGAAGGGGAGAGAGGCTGGGCTACATATTGTTAACCTCATGGTCAAGGAAATAGGAAACGAGAGAGAGAGAGAGAGAGAGAGAGAGAGAGAGAGAGAGAGAGAGAGAGAGAGAGAGAGAGAGAGAGAGAGAGAGAGAGAGAGAGAGGATATATATATATATATATATATATATATATATATATATATATATATATATATATATATATATATATATATATATATATATATATGTGAATATATATATATATATATATATATATATATATAATATATATATGTATATATATATATATATATTATATATATATATATATATATATATATATATATACTCATACATAAATACATGCAGAAACATAGATAGACAGATGGATAGATAGATAGACAGAGAAAGACAGACAATTACATATAATGTAGATATTTATATATCCATCTATCTAGTCATATATATATATATATATATATATATATATATATATATATATATATATATATATATATATATATATATATATATTATATATATATATATATATAATTACATGGAGCTTGCTCACTGTTCATATGTATATAAGACGCTTCATTTTACACACATAC
>JAXCGZ010013301.1:75000-87500 GCA_037179515.1 Halocaridina rubra | reverse complement strand
TCTGCGCCTGCTATTGAGTATCCAAACTTGGTCCTTCTTTCAACCTTGCTCATTCTCATTATCTTACATTCTGGAATATTATTTTTCATAAGTCACTTTTCTGACCACTACTGCAGACTATTTAGGCCTTTCTGAAATTTTAACCATTGTCCTCCTCTTTTAATTCCTTACAAACTTTTGTATCATCTGTAAATATATTCAAAATTGCGCTTGCAGATTCAAGTAGGTCATTTACAATTACGAGAAACAACAGTGGTCCTAAAATTGATCCCTGCGGAACCCCCATTGCTAATCCATATCCAGTCAGACACTGAGAGTGTTATCTCTGTTCCCTTAAGTAAATCTGTATACACGCCAAGACATTGCCATCTATTCTTGCCATTAATTGCTGCCTCTTAATAAGTCTCCTATGTAGAATTGTATCAAATGCCTTCTGAAAATCTAAGAATATAAAATCTGCCCAGACTTCTAATTTTTGTAATATCTGGCATGCCTCGTCATAAAATTCTAAAGTTTGTTACTGTAGTCCTGCCTTCTCTGAAGACATGTTGTCTCACTGACAAAAGCTGAACGACTTCAAGGGAAGTTTCCTCACAATTTGGGCAACAATATTGTTCAAGTACACAGGTCTATAGTTTAGAGCTGTCTCGCTCTTTCCCTACTTGAATATAGGTACCACATTCGCTTGTTTCCAGCATCTTGGAATCTTCCCAGATTCTCTCTCTCCTCTCTCTCTCTCTCTCTCTCCTCTCTCTCTCTCTCTCTCTCTCTCTCTCTCTCTCTCCTCTCTCTCTCTCCTCTCTCTCTCTCTCCCTCCCTCTCCCTCCTCCCTCTCTCTCTCTCTCTCTCTCTCTCTCTCTCTCTCTCCCTAAGCAATCCTACAAGAAATCATGAAAAAATAAAAATCTATAAAAGATCTACACGGACCTACATGAGAATTGTTTCAAGCTTTCAGCTCCTACTCTGAACTTTAACAATACATTTGCAAGTACAATTTTATTCCCAGATCTATTAAATGAAGTTTCTCGTTTATAAATTTATTTCAGAAACAAATCTAGGAACACTAGTTGTTTCCATGCCAGGCGTACGAATCTCTCTAGACATGACTATCCAGCATAAAAAGTAAAATTACAGTCACACTGAAAACATAAATGACAGAATCTGTTTAATCCTTTACAAGGTGCAGAACTGAAAAATAAGAACAAATCTAAGGTCAGTTGATGAAGAATGAAATAAAATACTAACATGATAATGATGACAATTCTGATATGATGACACAAGAGAGTAAGTATGAAAGAATTTATGACCTAAACAGACCAAGTATTATGAATGAATTTAAAACCTAAAACAGACCAAGTATTATGAAAATAATTTAAGACCTAAAACAGACCACTCCGAGTTTCAGCAACCAAGACCGAAGTCTCGCCAAGCCTTACTGAATCTCTCGCAGGCCGTAATATACCATTAAATATACTTCACACTACACAATAACAATATACTACCATAAAGTTATAAAAAAGAAAAGAAAAAAAATAAATTTAGCACACTTTTTAACTTACATATAGGGACATGCGATCAAGCCCCACAGCTATATGAGCATCTAACTTTATCAACGCTCTGCATACCACTGTAGCTGAAAAGACAATGTTCTCTAATACTGGCCAATGATATCATATCTGCATGTGAGGAGGAGTATTTGCTACTGTAAATACCGTCTGAAACTCCTTGTGCCATTCTTCGCAGATCTCTTTATCTGTCTCCGCAATGTTTCTATCTGCCCTCTTTAACTTTAAAACTTGTTCTTTGAACTTTAATTTCCCTCTGACAAGCTGTGTTAAAGTTTGAAATTTTCTTTAGCCTTCCTGGTAATATCCCTATCATAAACCCTTATCGCCATACTTCTTTTATTAAGATAATCATTTCTCTCTCGTTTGTAACTCTGCAAGGTATTTATACTTTTTCTCCTCCTATACCTATTGTAGCATTTGTCTCTCCACTCCATATCTTTCTTTCACTTATCATTGAACTATTTCCTCTGGCATCTCATGTAAAGGTTTTTTGTTAAGTATGGTCCCCGGGTTGATACCTACAAAATGATAATTAATTTTGTTGTAATCTCCGGTGCCCCCACTCTCATGGATAATATCCTCGATGATATACTCCAGCAACAACACACAGTGGTCACGTTTTCCATCTGGTGTCTCATGCTCAATTTTGCCAATATCGCCCACCCATTATTTGTGCGTGTGAGATGCATGTATATTTCTTTCGTCTGTAATATTATCATTCTTCCTGAAAGTAGTTATCCGTATTTATAGATTAATAATGCATCATCACCATATTCTGATATTCTACTGTCACTTTTTCTATGTACGATAAAAATTGATTAATCTGAGAAAATTTATCTTTAGAAAAGTCTATGAAAATGTCATCTGCAATTATTTCATGCAAAATAAAGTATGGCCTAAATTGTATAAATAATCAATAGTTTATTTAGTAGTCTCCGTGGCAAAATGGTAGCGTGCGCGAGTCTGAGGCGGCAGGTTGAGGGTTCCCGCCCCGTCACGGACTGAGGTTAGTAAGGGCATACACTCAGGGTAACGATTACCTCTGCCAAAATAAGCCCTTCGCAAGAAGGCAACCGTCCTAGCCCTTAGTAGAAAAGGGAGTTCGTGACGTAAAACCGAAACCAATCAATGGTTTATCTAATTATGACCGAATATATAATGTAAACATTCGATAATGAGAAGAAGAAGAAGAAGAAGAAGAAGAAGAAGAAGAAGAAGAAGAAGAAGAAGAAGAAGAAGAAGAAGTAATGATCTACCCCCTCATCAAAATCAATCTTTGCCATGCGAGTAATGCTGGCGTCACACATAGCCAAAACTCTCGACCCGACTCTTAAGACCGCGTTCCGACGGAATCTTCGCTCAACCCTTGGAGATCCGGCAGATTTTTTAGCCGACAGGTGCATTCCAGTGCCTGTCGGAAGTGCGTCATACGTCCGCGTAAGCAGTCCTATGGATCGTAATTGCAATCGTATGGAGTAGTTTGGACACGTAATTTAGCGTACGACTGATCGTACGCAAACGTAAGTCTCATCATAGAAAAAGGGAATTTAAATTTTTGACCGTTACGACTGGGCCAACCATGCTCCCGACGCTCCCGACCCATCGTAGGGAAACTTACACGTTCCTAGGGGGTTGTACGCAGTCGGGAGGAATACTGTAATTCCCCCGAAGGAAGGGTATCGTGGCAAGAGAGAATGGTTTAAAGGTCGACGTTTGTAACTCTAATTTTAGCATTTTATTCCCATATAGATATGTAATTTATTTTAAGTCATTTGTTTTTCACATATTACAATAACTGATCTTAATATGTTTCATTTTCATTATTTTATACTGAGAAGATATTAAGTTTAATATTTTACATTTAATAATGTAATAATGTTTCATCTTTGTCATTCACAGAATCCTTCAAATGTAAGTTGTATGTACTGGTAAACGCAAATAAAAAGTAATTTGGTATAGTTATATTTGCCCTTACTTTTCCATTTATATAATTATGTTAGAATTGATCCTAGTGAACAATAAATATATGGAATATATATATATATATATATATATATATATATATATATATATATATATATATATATATATATATATATATATATATATATATATATATATATATATATATATATATATATATATATATATATATATATATATATATATACATGGGATATTTGTGAAAGTATAACCCTGATTTATATATTTGGAGCAGGAAAACTGAACGCCCAGGACTGAGTTGTCAGAAATGAGACCACGCATGCGCGCGCTGTCTTTTCGTACTGCTCTGCCAGACATATATGCGAATTTTTAAATTTTTAACGGTTCCAGACCCGGAGAACTGCGTACGCCAGGTAGGATCAATCCTCTGGATCTTACGCGGGCGTACACCTTCTCCTGCGCCCGCGTACTATCAAGAAGATCGATCTTACCCGTCATACGCAGTCTTCTACGACTGATTTGGTCTTCCGAATCACGGAGATTATTGGGTGCAGCAGCCAATTATCGTAGGCCCTCCACGACAGTTCAGGACCCCCTCGATTTTTTTAAACTACGTAGGACCGTTAGGATTCCGTCATACACGGACGAAAAATTACACCCGATTATCGTAATGACGTCATTGCTGCCGGGAGGATTCCGTCTTTAGACGGTTTTAAGAGTCGGGTAGGGAATTTTGGCTATGTGTGACGCCAGCATAAGTGAGGAACCGAATAAAAAAATTAGCGAAGTTATGCATGCAATTGATATTTTCTAAACGTAATGAAGGTAAAGAAAATATTAAGAATGGCAAACTGAAGTAAATTTGAACTACCTAAAGTAAAAATGAAAATAATGGCTTGGATTATTCGTGAATGATATATATATATATATATATATATATATATATATATATATATATATATATATATATATATATATATATATATACATATATATATATATATTATATTTTATATTTCATAAAAATCGAAAGTACTCGCCAACTTAATTGTTTCCCTTTCCTTCGAGGTCAATATAATCATTATATATATATATATATATATATATATATATATATATATATATATATATATATATATATATATATATATATATATATATATATATATATATATATATATATATATATATATATAAAGCTTAGGCGATATAAATGTAAAGGCTAACTCGGTGTTAGTACTTTTATATAACTTTTTCTAAAGAGCCTATGTTTAATCCTTTTTGCTAATTTAAAGATTCCCGGGCCAAAGTTATTCATATCCTTAAGGCCTTTTCGGTAACGTTGTGGTGACAACATTAATTGATATGATGTCTTTGATGGTCATCAGAGACATCGTATCAAGGAATGATTCACATACTTTACTATAAACACAAGCAGCCCATTTATGAAACACAATTCGAGACCTCCCTCCCCCACCACTACACTGACGATGAGTGGTCCTATATACCAATTTCAGATCCCCATTGTTAATTGTAAGCAGCAAAATTACTTTGGTATAACTTCAGCTGAAAGTAGATTAGTGTGCTGAGAAAAAAGCACAAACACATACACAAGAAATGATTACTTAATTAAAAGAAGAGAGGCAGTGACAGACTATGAAAAGGATAAAGAAAATCCCAAACTTTTCCAAAGCTTTATCAGAGGAACGCTAAAGGTAAAAGAACAGGGTTTAAAGCTAAAGAGAGCCGATGGAAGCATCACTGAGATAGATGAAGAGATCTGCAAAAAACTAAACAAGGAGTTTCACTCAGTATTTACAATAGAAAATATCCCACCTCCTCAGATTGCAGAGATAGGAACTCATGGGCGGGTATTAGAGAACATCATCTTTTCAGCCACAGAGTCATGCAAAGCGCTGATGGAGTTAGATCCCCATAAAGCCACAGGTCCTGATAATATACCCCTTAAGTACTAAAGAAATGTCCTAAATCGGTATCAGCGACACCAAGTTTCATATTTGAAAAGTCGTTGGAGAAAGGGGAGATTCCAAGATGCTGGAGACAAGCAAACGTGGTACCTATCTTCAAAAAGGGATGGAGGGATACGGCTCTAAAGTATAGACCTGTTTCCTTGACCAGCATACTTTGCAAAGCTATGGAGAAACTACTAAGGAAACATATCTCTCTTCACTTGAAATCCTTCAGCTTTTTGTTAGTGACATAACATGGCTTCAGAGAAGGTAGATCAACAGTAACAAACTTATTAGAATTTTATGATGAGTTAAGCCGAATCTTACAGGAAAGAGAGGGCTGGGCAGATTGCATATTTCTAGACTTCCAGAAAGCATTTGCACTGTCCCACATGTGAGACTTATTATGAACCTGCAACCAATGGGAAGAATTGGTGGAAATGTCTTGAAATGGATAAAAGCTTACTTAGAAGGACGGGAACAGAGGGTTACAGTAAGACTTTCAGTGTCAAAATGGAGAAGTTAGTGGAGTTCCACAGGGTTCAGTTTTAGGGTCACTTTTTTACCTTGTACATGTAAATGACCTACCAGAGTCTGAAAATTCACTCATGAATATGTTTGCAAATGATGCAAAGATTGCGAAAAAGTAAGAAACGAGAGCATTGTTAGAGAACTTCAGGAGAATCTACATAGTCTGCATGAGTAGTCAGAAAAGTGGCTAATGAAATTCAATACTTCAAAATGTAAGGTAATGAGAATGGGTACTAGTGCAAGAAGGCCCAAGCTTGACTACTCAATGGCAGGAGTAGAACTTCAAGAGACAGAGAATGAGAGAGATCTAGGAGCAACCATGCTGACCGATTTGTCTCCAGAAAGGCATAGAAATGGCATAGTAAGGGCAGCATATGCTTTCTTAGCAAATGTAAGGGTAGCCTTCAGGCACATGGACAAGGAAATGTTCAGAAATATTTATGTAACCTATGTGAGGCCAAAGTTTGAATATGCAGCCCCTTTTTGGAAACAACACTTGAAAAAGCACATATTTAAGCTTGAAAAAGTTCAAAGACATGCCACGAAACTGGTGCCAGAAATTCACAATCTCAGTTATGAAGAAAGGTTGAGGGAATTAGACTTACCAACACTCGAAGCTAGATGAATAAGGGCGATACGGTAACGGTTTTTAAATCCCTTCATGTTTATGAAAGAGTGGATAGAGATCGATATTTTGATATGGCTGGCACTAGAACTAGAGGTCATAGTTTGAAGCTTCGTAAGAAACTTCTTTGCAGGATGTAAGAAAGTACTTTTTTAGTGTAACAATAGTTGATGATTGGAATTGGCTAAGCGAGGAGGTAGGTAATGCTAACTCTATCCATAGATTTAAGGACAAGAATAATAAGTATCACTAAGTATAAAAGTGGAACCGATCAGGAGACGAAAGTTACGAGACTGGAGCTCTTTCCCGTAAGCACAATTTAGGTAATTATACACATGCAAAGAGCAGTCCCTTTCCTCTCTCAAAGTGCATGTTCATATGAAATGAACTTTGATTCTGTTTCACTACTGTTCCTTTTTTCTTAATCATTCCATTCATTCATTCTTTCCCATACCCATATATACCATGTGACCTTGTTGTCTCTATTGAGTTACACATATAAAGGAATCATGTACCAAAATTCTACTCTCTTCTGACTCTAATTCCGCCTTTCCTTTTGCTTATACTGGCGATAAACTCTCCTTCACTATCATAATATCATTGTTTTCTCTATTGCTATTACCGGTTGAATTGACTTGGAAGAGAGAGAGAGAGAGAGAGAGAGAGAGAGAGAGAGAGAGAGAGAGAGAGAGAGAGAGAGAGAGAGAGAGAGAGAGAGAGAGAGAGAGAGAGAGAGAGAGAGAGAGCTTCTCATTTATCTGCAGCTCTTCACACGTTCAAAAGGGGTCGCTGTATTTCATTTAACTCTTGGAAGTATGTATTGGTTTTGGCCCAAAGATTTTTGGTCAGATACATTACCTGACACCAACTCTCTCCAATGATCCAAACTTCGAACCATCACCGAGGTGAGGTGGCCTGGTATATAAGTGGCGGCATTAGATAATAATAATAATAATAATAATAATAATAATAATAATAATAATAATAATAATAATAATAATAATAATAATAATAATAATAAACCTTTATTTCCATTACAATACAATGGGTATTCGTCAGCCGGGGCAAGCCCAACCCCCCCCCCACTGTGGTGCCTAACCACAGCAGTACCTGACAGGAAACAGCTTAAACTCTCGGTCTTGGACGGGAACCGATCTTTCGACCTCGTGAATGCGAAGCCAGCGCGTTACCACTGTACTAGCCAGATGGAACGTGCATTTCCCATACGCCTACTTCGCTCCCTACTTGAACCAAAATACAGTGAGAAACGTTCGTCTCGAAAGGATATTTTTTATATCTTATGAAAGAGAAGGAGGATAATGCATTAACAGAACACTAGGTCTAAATAAAAACAACTAATCAAGATTTGTTAAAGCATAATCACGCTATATTCACGGGGTTTCAGATCTGTCGAATATGCATTGTCTTTCCACATATGTGTTTGAGGTAAAAATACCAGTAAATTTGTGATTGAAAAAAATAGCTGAAAAAACGTCCTTCCTAACTCTATAAAAGCATGTTTGCGTTATGTTTTTTCTCCTTTTACAATATATAAATAAACAGAATATTTACGAAGGCGTACAAACAAGGAAGCCATGTTTAATAGATATTACATAGCCCAGTCAATACCGCGCAAGACAGGATATTTACAGTATAAACATATTAGTTACAATACCTCGTTTCTCTTCCACTTCCATGAATAATAATGTGTGACGCATTACATAATATTTAATCTCTGACGTTTCAAAGGTCTACAATACTAGGTCACGCAAGAATAAAGGAAGGAGAAGAGAGCATAAAAAAAAAAGTCCAAAGCGCAGCTCAAAAAGATGGAAAGAAAGACGGAAACATTCATTAACGAAAAATAAAGGCTTTTTCAAAGCCTTTGTAAAAAAAAATGTCGCAACTTCTTTTCATTGTCGATGAATAATGGTACGAAAAACAATATTTTTTGTACTTTCATAAAAAAGGAGTAATTGGTTAATGCAAGTTAGTCATTGTGATCAATAAATTGATGTCAAATATTAAGTAATGAGCAAAAGTTATGTCGATGTACGATGTGTGAAAGGGTCCGAGTAGGCTAACAAATGGATCTCGGAGAGTTAAAATAGAGAACATGAGGTGAGAATGAGAGGTAATGGAGGAAATGATGGGGATAATGACGAAAGTAAGAGTAACATAATGAAGAAAAAGGGGTGCGGCCTAGCTTAACCTGATGCCGGTCCTAGTGCCAGATCGATAGGGGTCGAGATGGGGTGCTTTACCACCCTGAAGGACTCCTTCTTTAGTGACCTTATCTATAAGGTAAAATTTCAATAATCGTTTTCTCCTGTGGGGGATACATTAAAGACAATAGTGGGGTCTGTTGCTCCCTAGACCCTACCCATCTTCGAAGCATAAAGAGTAACGAGTTAAAATGTTGTGAGGCTTTACGATCTCAAGCTTGCAATGCTATTTTGGGAGAAGGAACGGGTAGTGGTGTCTCAAGTATAGTAGCTTTGCTAAATTCATGCTAGCTCGAAGAGCATACTCGTATATTTAATGAGCTAGCGAATTAAACGTGTGTGTAAATTCGTTTTTTCCTCCCTCAGAGAATCAAGTTTTTTGTTTTGAGAAGGTCAACCCTCTTATATTGGGGTCTATGGATTTCGTTTATAAACATGCATACATACATATATACCTACATACAGACAGCCAGACAGACATGCATGCATAATATATATATATATATATATATATATATATATATATATATATATATATATATATATATATATATATATATATATATATATATATATATATATATATATATATATATATATATATATATATATATATATATATATATATAATACATATAAATTTATAATATATATATATATATATATATATATATATATATATATATATATATATATATATATATATATATATATATATATATATATATATATATATATATATTACTTTAATTATTAATCTCTTTTTTTCGTGCCAGTGGAGTTTTATTAGACCTATTACTTCCGCCCTGTGGGGCGGGCACAACATCAAAGAATAGCCTCATCGTATTCCCTGCGTGTCGTAAAAGGCGACTAAAGGTGGACGGGGCGGGGGAACTAGGAATCCCCCCCTTGTATCAACCTCCTGTGAGACGTCAAAGAAGAAGGGGAGTAGAGGGGAGAATAACTTCGCCCCAAACTCTAGTTTTGGGGTGTCTAAATGTGTGTGGTTGTAGTACGATAGAGAACAAAAGATGTGAGATTGGATATATGTTTGGTAGGAGGAGGATGGATGCATTGGCATTGTGTGAGACGAAGATGAAAGGAAAAGGAGAAGTGGCATTTGGTGATGTGACGGGTAGGGTGTCTGGGGTTGAAAGGGGGAGAGCGAGAGAAGGTGTGGCATTATTGCTGAGTGAATGGATGGTAAGTCAGGTAGTGGAATGGAAAGAAGAGTCATCTAGGCTGATGTGGGTGAGGGCTAGGATAGGAAGGGAATGTTGGGCTTTTGTTATTGCGTATGGGCCAGGATGTGAGAGATGTGAGGAAGAGCGGCATGAATTCTGGAATGAGTTAACTAGATGTGTGGATGGTCTGAGTAGAAGGAACTATGTAGTTGTGTTGGGTGACTTGAATGCCAGAGTGGGTGATGGAGAGATAGAAGGTGTTGTAGGAAAGTATGGGGTACCAGGTGGGAATGAGAGTTGCGAGAGACTGTTAGATATGTGTGTGGAGCAAGAGTTGGTGATAGGTAATAGTTTATTTAAGAAGAAGTTAATAAATAAGTATACATGGATGAGAGTGGCAAATGGAAGAATGAAAGAAAGAGCATTGATGGATTATGTGTTGGTAGCAAAGACCATGGTTGGTAGAGTGAAAGATGTACATGCATTCAGGGGTGTGATTGCTGGGATGTCTGATCATTTTTTGGTTGAAGCAAAAGTGGTAGTAGCAAAAGAGTGGGGAAATAGTGTGGGGGGATGTAGAAGGGAAATAGTGAAAGTGGAAGAGTTGAAAAAGCCAGAGAAGAGACAGGAATATCAGGACAGGTTGAGATTGGCATATGACAGGGTGAAAGAAAGAGAAGTTGGGGAGTTAGGGGAGGAATGGGGGTTGATGAAAGAATGTTTTGTGGGACATGCAAGTGATGTGTGTGGAAAGAGGTTTGTTGGAGGTGGCATGAGGAGGGGCAGCGAGTGGTGGAATGAAGGGGTGAAAATGAAGGTGGAAGAGAAAAAGAGGGCTTTTGAGGAATGGCTGCAGTGTAAAAGTAGGGAGAAGTAAGAAAAATATAGGGAGAAAAATGTGGAAACCAAGCGGAAGGTAGAGGAAGAGAAGAGGTTGGCAAATGTTAGGTGGGGACAGGATTTTAGTAGGTCATATGAGGAGAATAAAAAGAAGTTTTGGAAAGAAGTGAAGAGAGTAAGGAAGGGTGGATCGAGGATGGAAGAAACAGTGATGTGAATGGACAGATGTTAAGAGGGAACGATGCAAGGAAAAGATGGGCAGAATATTTTGAGTGCTTGTTGAATGTTGAGGAAGATAGAGAGGCAGCTATAGTGACAGTGGGAGGGATTCAAGGTCCGGTAAGGGGAGATGAAAATGAGAGAGAGATTACAAGAGAGGAGGTGAAAAGGGCATTGTATGAAGCGAAAGCAGGTAAAGCACTGGAATGGATGGTGTGAGAGCGGAGATGTTGAAAGAAGGGAGTGTGACTGCATTGGAATGGTTAGTGAGAGTGTTTAATATATGCTTTATGTTGTCATTGGTGCCAGTGGAATGGGTGATTGCCTGTATAGTGCCCCTATACAAAGGTAAGGGAGATATGTATGAATGCAGTAATTTTAGGGGTATAAGTTTGTTGAGTGTGGTAGGAAAAGTGTATGGTAGGATACTGGTTAATAGGATTAGGGATAAGACAGAATATGTGATCGCGGAAGTGCAGAGTGGTTTTAGGAGAGGTAGAGGTTGTATAGATCAGATTTTTATAGTTAGGCAGTTATGTGAGAAATATTTAGCAAAGGGTAAGGATGTGTATTTTGCATTTTTGGATCTGGATAAAGCATATGATAGAGTTGATAGAGAGGCTATGTGGAATGTTTTGAGATTATATGGAATTAATGGTAAATTGTTGCATGCAGTGAAGAGTTTGTATGAGGGCAGTAGAGCTTGTGTTAGGGTAGGGAATGAAGTGAGTGAGTGGTTTCCAGTGAGTGTGGGACTGAGACAGGGATGTGTGATGTCACCATGGCTGTTCAATTTGTATATTGATGGAGCTGTAAGAGAGGTGAATGAGCGAGTGCGTGGTTGAGGTTTGAGAATGGTAGATGGGGATGATAACGAGTGGGAGCTGAATCAGTTGCTGTTTGCAGATGATACTGTGGTGGTGGCAGATTCAGAGGAAAAGCTGTGTCAGTTAGTGTCAGAATTTGGAATGGTGTGTGAGAGAAGGAAGTTGCGAGTGAATGTGGGAAAAAGTAAGGTTATGAGGTGTACAAGAAATGAAGATGGCGCTGGATTGAATGTTATGTTTAATGGAGAGACACTTGAGGAAGTTAATCAGTTTAAGTATTTAGGCTCGGTTATAGCTGCAAATGGTGGAGTGGAAGCAGATGTGTGTCACAGAGTGAATGAAGGATGTAAAGTGTTGGTTGCATTGAAAGGAGTGATGAAGAATAGAGGGTTGGAAATGAATGTTAAGAAAGTTTTGTATGAGAAAGTGGTTGTGCCAACTGTGATGTATGGATCAGAGTTATGGGGTATGAAAGTAAGTGAGAGACGGAAACTAAATGTGTTTGAGATGAAATGCCTGAGGAGTATGATTGGTGTATCTCGATTGAATAGGGTTAGGAATGAAGTG
>JAXCGZ010013301.1:57500-67500 GCA_037179515.1 Halocaridina rubra | reverse complement strand
GCCATAAAGGCCGATACCCCATTCTGAACCGAGCACTATCTACATTATGTTTCCGCACCATTAACCCGCGTCTGCGATACTTGTAGTGACTGTGAAGAAAGTACTCATGATGCTGTATGGACACACTGTTGGCCCTCTCCGCCTCCCTGCGCCGTACCATCATGGCAAACCCAGCTGAGTAGATGTTTTGTAGGCATCGGAGGGAGGGCTCGGCATCCACGACATGCCCATCCAGCATACAGGCTGCCTTGGCAAGACGATCCACCGTGTCGTTACCAGTCAGCCCAATGTGAGAGGGCGTCCATACAAACGACACAACAAGAGAAGCATCCCAAGCAGTGGCGAGGCGACATAGTATATCTCCCACAACATGGCTACACACGGGTCTTGGCAAGGATAGGGCGCATAGGGCTGATTGGGAGTCACAACTTATTACCCCATTTACTCACTGTCGAACAAGGAGAGTCATGGCATCCAAGATGGCATTCAGTTCACAGTAGGTAGAGCTCGACGAGGTGGGTAGTCTACGGCCAATCCATGAATCAGCCGGCACCAATGGCTCCATGGTGGGGGAGAACACAGCACATGCCGCCCTCCCATCCTCTTGCACAGAATCATCAACATAGACATGGTGCGCTGCACGGACAGACGTGGACACATCAGCAATAGTCTTCAGAGCTAATTGTCTCTGCAGGGGGGAATAGACATTTTTCGAAGTTGGTGTAAATGTGACAGCGGGGAGGGGGACACGCTAGGGTGGTAAATCTGGGACAGCTGCCTGTACAGGTAGGTTGATGTCAAGGCTACAGAGAATGTCACTCACCACCCTGATAAGGTTATGACCTGCTTGAAGTGGGATCCTGGGTGCGTCTGGACCCAGGGACGTCCTAATGACAGTAGCGAAGTATGGAACAAGATGGGGGTAGCAAAGACACTTAACAGGAAATAGAACACATTGGCATAAATCCTCTCCACAAGAGGGGGCAAGTTGAGCTCCAACTGCATACTCACAATACAGGTAGAGAGAGAACATCCCGAGATAAATCTCATGACTCGATTCTAGAACTTTTCAAGTGGCTCGAGCGCTGGCTAGGAAGTTGACACCAGGCAGGAGACAGATAGTTGACCACTGACCAAAGTAGTAGGATGTAGAGGGTCCTCGCCACTGGGATGGAGACACCTACAGCATTGTTGGCAAGCCACTTGATAGGGGCAAAGCGGGGCTCCAGACGGTCAAGAAGGCTCTTCTCGAAGGGATGAATTTGTTGATGTGCAGGTATAGCTGGGGTGATCTGGACTGGTGCACCTATATCAGTGTACTATATAAGTGTGCAGTGAGGGATGACATTACCACACATGGTGAATGCAGGCAATGCTCTGCAGTTGCGTGAAGCAAAAATCCTGCTTTTTTCTGGGGAGATAATAAGGCCACAGGAGGTAGCAGACACGTAGAAATCATGAAGCATGTTCTGGAGGTTATGAGGCGAATTCATGTGGATGCATATGTCGTCCACATAGCAGGTAAATGTATTACCGGGGATGACAGGAAGGAGGGAGAGTAGATGATGCATAAGGATACTGAATAGAAAAGGACTTAGCACATACCCTTGAGGAGTGCCTAGTTCAAACCGTTTATAGGAGCTATACGACCCTTTAAAAAGGACACGTGATGTTCTGTTGCAGAGATACCCCCGTATCCATTTCAGTATGTTCCCCCGAACACCAAAGTCCACCAGCTGGTCAAGAATAATTTCCCTGTTGACTATATTGAAGGCAGATTTGAGGTCTAGGAAGGCGACCACACTGGTGGGGGAAAGGCGGGCGTAGAGTTCAACGAGGCAGTGATGTGTGCTCTGTTGCGGGAGGAAACCATGAAGACTGGGGGAGAGCTCATCCTGTAGACGGTGCATGAGCCGGGCAAGAAGGATGCGTTCAAACACTATGCTGAAACAGGAGGTGAGGGAGATAGGCCTAAATTTGTTGGTTCCAGGTTTTGGTAGAGGAATAATAGTGCTTCTTGTCCAGGCAGAGGGCACATGCCCCAAGCGAAAGCAAAGCTTGAAGAGCTGCAGTAAGGGGTTACCAGGAACTTTCTGAAGAAGACGGAGAACTTGATATGTAAAACCATCCTCCCCGGGGGCAGTAGCCTTAATCTTAGCAAGAGCACATCGCAGTTCATCCTCTGTGAATGGGATATTATCCTCCTCATCTGTGTGTAGTACTGCACCCATCAGACAGAGGTTACAAACACTGCGGTGGGAGGAGAGTGCCTCGTGAACATTCCCAGGAAGGTTGCAAGTTTGTGACTGCACTGACCAGGCAGTAATGAAGTCCTGAGCATACTCAAGCGGACTGTGGTGTAGTGCACAGGTGGGTTTCTTCTAGACAGCCTTCCTTATAAGATGCCACATAGTCCCAGCGCTAGTCTGATGGTTAATACTATCTGTAAATTTCTGCCAATACTCTGTGTACACACACTTCTGCAGGGAAACCTGATCATCCCTTGCCAACTGATATTGGTGCAGGTGTTCAGGTGTGGGCTGTCTTTGAAAGGAGAGTCCAGCATCCAAAGCTGTCCTTTCCGCCTGGGCAATACGCTGATCCAGAGTCCAGGAATGGGCCTCAGGGCAACGTGGAATGTGTGGTCTGAGAGCATAATGAGTGTAAAAGTCATTTGTGGAATTCATCAGGGAGTTGTATAAGCTGTCAGGAGAAAGGAGATCAAAAGTGGGAAGGAGGTGAGAGATAAATGAAAGATATGTGGGGCAGTACTTTGGAGGGATAAAGATGCGGATGCGGTGATGGGGGAGGGTAGCTGGAGTCTGAAGTATGGAGTATTTCAGGTCAAGGGCAACATGGTCAGAAAAGAGAGAAGGGATAGAAGAGCAGGAGACTTTAGGTGCCACAAGGCCAGCTGTGAGAATGTGATCTACAGTACCCCCACAAACATGTGTGGCACCACCAGTATCCCAGTGCGTGAGGTGGTAGTGGCGGATGTAGTCGAGCAGAGGCTTGCCACCACAGTTGGGAGTGGGAGATGAGTCACCAAGGGGAGGGTGTCTGGCGTTAAAATCCCCCATATAGATCATTCCACTGTCTGTAGGTATTGGAAGGGCTGGTAGATTAATCACACCGGGAGCAGAGTAAACATTGCACAAATGAAGAGTACCATTCCCGACAGTGATTTCAAAGAGCTGAAAGGTTATATCATCTTGTGCAGTAGAACCAAGGAGCATGTGAGGTATGGAGGAATGAATGTAGGTAATGAGTCCTCTTCTGGTATAATGCACATATGAAACATACCCTGTGAGCAAAGGAGCCTCCTCCCCTTGTGGAGCACCACCAGGAAAAGCCTCTTGTATGAAGATAACCTGCGGATGATGTCGATAACATAGGCTCTAAGTGCAGTGAGTTTAGAAGAGTGTTTATTTCCAAGGGCATTCCAAGAGATGGCATGAAATCGTATGTGACTAGCGAATCTTACTTTTACTTTTGCGGAGGGCAAAAGTGGGCAGGGCACTGTCAGACGGAGCATGGGACGAGGAAGACCTGGGCTACGCATCAGTCAACTTCTCAAGGTGGGAGGCAACCTTATTAAGCTTGTCAGTGAGAGTCGTCATGGTGGCGATAACAACATGATGAGACTCGACCAAACTTGCGAGAGTCCTTTCCGTTGTAGCTTGCTGGATGACTATACTGTCAATGCGGGCACCTATGGTATCAAAGCGAGCCGTGAGAGCTGTACAGCGGGACTCTAGGGTAGCAACAGCCTTACGGAGAGCAATGACATCAGCAGAGCCAGTAGGACGTAGAGAGGAAGGTGCAGCAACGGGTGGTGGAGGGGGCGGTGGAGCGCGCCAGTTGGTGTGGCACGAGACCGTCAAGCACAGCCATGCCAGACATTGACCCCAGGCAAGTTGCACCGAACACACTTCCAGTGCGAGGTGTCTGGCGGAGGCTGAGACATGGATCCCAAAGCAGTATCACAAGCAGCAGCAGTAGCAGGTGAAGCAGGAATACGGTGCGGGCAGGAGCATTTATCATGTCAGCAGCACACCGAGCACATCTGGCCAAAGCAGAACAATAGCGTGAGATATGGCCAATACCCCAGCATTTAAAACACCAAGGCTGCTCGTCCTTCATCCTGCACAGTTCACATGAAGGGAGGCCAGGGAGAAAGGAAAACTTGACGGACAGCTGGGGTTGGTTCAGGGAAACTCAAGGTGATGGCAATACGGTTGATAGGCTTTCCGTCCTGAAAGAACCATCGAGAAGTGTGCACTCCTGGTAGCTCCTTAGCAAGGGAAGGGTCAAGTGCAATAGGGTAGTGAGTAGCGAGGTATGTTGGGAACTTACAGGGCCGCTCAATCGAGTCCTGAATATCACACCGTAAAGAGAGAAAATCACCACTCGTGACCTTGTCAATGATGTCCTTGTGATGCCTCGAGATGTAGACAAAGCGTGATGTAACCAAAGACATCTTCACCTCAGCCACCTCCCGATCTAGACAAAATATTTTGATGACGTCAGTAAGCCAACGAACCTTCACTTCACTGGAGGGGTTTCCTTGGAAGCCCAGCTTGACATAATCTGCCCGGGGAGCAAAGGCAGGGGTAGCAGATGGGAGCGATGAGAGTACAGCTGACTGGAGTGATGAAGAGGTAGCAGAAGGGGGCAACAAAGGTACAGCAGGAGGAAGAGGGTTGGACAAGGGGCTGTCAGAGGCTGCAAGTTGCCTAGCATCCTTGTCTGTCTTGTGCGTTTTGGCAGCAGGTGACGTTGAGGCACTGCTGGTATCAGACCGTGGTCGATGGGATGTTTAGATGAGGCAGAGTTCAGAAGTCGAGGGTGAGGGTGAGAGCTTGTAATCCCAGCTGGCGGCAGAGAGAGAGAGAGAGAGAGAGAGAGAGAGAGAGATAGAGAGAGAGATTATGTTCCTAGCTGCTTCACTACCTATTATTGCTCTTAATTTACTTTTGAAATATTAAACCCTTCACATCTTGTGATAACACAATGTAATCTATTTTAATATAACGTTGTATAATCTTTCCAATAATGTCAGGTGTTATAGTGTGTGTATTACACTCTAATCTAGGCTGTACCAACTCAGAATTTCTTATTATTACCATAATAATAATAATGATAATTCTATTCTATCTACCTTGGCTGTTTCCCCTTTTAATTCGGGGTAGCCGACATCAAAAATGAAAAAAGGAAAGAAAATAATAAGAGGACTACTTAGCTCTATGAGCAATAACGAGGGAGCTAGCGACCATTCAGATGGCACTGCTAGAGTGCCACAGCCCATCCTCCCGGCTTTTCCACAACCTGTGTCGCTTCATAACTGCCAACTCCCCTACTGCCCCTTCCACAGGGCTACCTCTGTAAGATGCGCCCCGTGGTAACAGCAGATGCCCATCAGAGCTGCATCACAATCACTCGCCACTCATTCCTATTCCTAGCACGCTCACTTGCTTCCCTCACATCCATCATCCTATCATTCAGGGCTCTCCTTACTCCATCCATCCACCCAAACCTAGGCCTCCCTCTAGCATTTCTCCCATCAACTCTCGCATTCATCACCTTTTTCAGCAGTCTTTCATCATCCATCCTTTCCACATGGCCAAACCATCTCAGAACATTCATATTTACTCTGGCTGCAAATTCTCTACTCACACCAGTTTTTGCTCTCACCACTTCATTCCTAATGCTATCAAACCGAGATACACTAATCATACTCCTTAGGCATTTCATCTCAAACACAATTAGTTTCCGTCTCTCACTTACTTTCATACCCCATAACTCTGATCCATACATCACAGTTGGCATAATCACTTTCTCATACAAAACTTTCTTAACATTCATTTCCAACCCTCTATTCTTCATCACTCCTTTCAACGCACCAAACTCTTTACATCCTTCATTCACTCTGTGACACACTTCTGCTTCCACTCCACCATTTGCAGTTATAACCGAGCATAAATACTTGAACTGATCAACTTCCTTAAGTGTCTCTCCATTCAACATAACATTCAATTCAGCACCATCCTTATTTCTTGTATACCTCATAACCTTACTCTTTCCCACATTCACTCGCAACTTTCTTCTTTCACACACCATTCCAAATTCTGACACTAACTGACACAGCTTCTCCTCTGAATCTGCCACCACCACAGTATCATTTGCAAACAGCAACTGATTCAGCTCCCAATCGTTATCATCCCCATCTATCATTCTCAAACCTCGACCACGCACTCGCTCATTCACCTCTCTTACGACTCCATCAATATACAAATTGAACAGCCATGGTGACATCACACATCCCTGTCTCAATCCCACACTCACTGGAACCCACTCACTCACTTCATTCCCTACCCTAACACAAGCTCTACTGTCCTCATACAAACTCTTCACTGCATGCAACAGTTTACCATCAGTTCCATATAACATCAAAACATTCCATATTGCCTCTCTATCAACTCAATCATTCGCTTTCTCCAGATCCAAAAATGCAAAATACACATCCTTACCTTAGCTAAATATTTCTCACATAACTGCCTAACTATAAAAATCTGATCTATACAACTTCAATCTCTCCTAAAACCACTCTGCACTTCTGCGATCACATTTTCTGTCTTATCCCTAATCCTATTAATCAGTATCCTACCATACACTTCATCTACCACACTCAACAAACTTATACCCCTAAAATTTCTGCATTCATACACATCTCCCTTACTTTTGTATAGGGGCACTATACAAGCAATTACCCATTCCACTGGCACCATTGATAACATAAAACATGTATTAAACACTCACTAATTCCAATGCAGTCACACTCCCTTCTTTTAACATCTCCGCTCTCGCGCCATCCATTCTAGGTGATTAATAATAATAATAATAATAATAATAATAATAATAATAATAATAATAATAATAATAATAATAATAATAATAATAATAATAATAATAATAATAATAAAAATAATAATAATAATAATAATAATAATAATAATAATAATAATAATAATAATAATAATATTACTATTATTATTATTATTATTATTATTATTATTATTATTATTATTATTATTATTATTATTATTATTATCACTGTGACGAAGTTTTTTTTATGTCCTAAGCGATGGGTTTTCAATATGGATTGGCATATTATTTTTATTATTATCATTATTAATATTATCATCATCATTAATCATTATTACTGTGATGAGGTTTTTCTTTTTGTCCTAAGTTATGGGTACTCAACATGGACGGGCAACTTATTATTATTAATCTTTTTTATACTAAAATATATCAAGTTTGAAAAGTTCACCATACTAAATTTAAGAAACACAAATATTTATTAAACTTTCCTATATCTGCGTACTTACTTAGAGTAGAAATTCATACATATATATATATATATACATATATATATATATATATATATATATATATATATATATATATATATATATATATATATATATATATATATATATATATATATATATATATATATATATATTACGTTTTTAAGTTCAGAACATCATGACAGAGGATATAATTGCACCTCACCTCACACTGAGTTCATGGAGCAGTTGGATTCACAAATGGCTCGTTATGTTCATTCTTGTGTACTCATGATGCCTGCTGAGTTTTTGGGAGTTGGGCTGACGATACACCCCATTACTGTCCTAACCAAAGCCTCGAAAAATGCAATTTTCACCTATTCGCCACTGAATAAGGAAGGGTCAACCGCGAAGCCTTTGAATATAGATGCTACTCAGTTTTCCGTGTTTGAAAGTGTACTCACAGGTACTGTGTGGAGATTTGTAGCTCGCGGATTGCTCGGTGCAGCGACTGCTTCTTCCCCTCTACCTCCAGAGTCTGCAACTCTCTTCGTCCTTGTCTTTCCTAATTCTTATAGCCTATCTTCCTTCAAAAAGCGGATCAATCGTCATCTCAGGGCCTAATTCTGCCAAATCTCTAGGTCCTCAGTATTTTGACTATTCTTCCAGACTGTTCTTTTCCATTGTGTATCAATACCTCATCTCTGCCTTGTCCTTAACCTTTTTCTTTCCCTTCGCATTAATGTTTTATTGATGAGGGCAGTTTTCTTGCCTGACCCAGTGACACACTAAAAAAATATGTCCTTCGGTGAAATGTCTGTCGGTCATATGTCCGGGAGCCACTCACACATACTTTTATATATATATATATATATATATATATATATATATATATATATATATATATATATATATATATATATATATATATATATATATATATATATATTTTTTTTTTTTTTTTTTTTTTTAAGTGTGACACCGGGACAGGCAGAAACTGCCCTCATCAACAAAGGCCCGGGCACGAGAAAATACCAAGACGAAGGAAAAGAAAAAGGTTAAGGGCAAGGCAGAGATGAGGTAATGTCACACAAAGGAAAACGACAGACAGAAAAAAAGCAGTCAAAGTAAAGAGGACCCAGAGATATGGAGGACTAGGCTCTGAGATGACACTAGATCTGTTTTTTGAAGAATGAAAGGTCATAAGAATTAGGAAAGACAGAAGGAGGAAGAGAGTTCCAGAGTCTGGACGTAGATGGGAAGAAGCAGTCGCTGCACCAACCAATCCGCGAACTACAAATCTCCACACAGTACCTGTGAGATGGGGCCGCTTGGCGAGTGTTACGCGGCCTCGGCAGTGGAGGAGGGATGCAACTCGCCAACTCATCAGAGCAGCGATGGAAGTAGTAGCGATAGAAAAGCGAAAGGGAAGATACCTTACGGCGAAGAGAGAGAGAATCCAGGTTAGAAGTAAGAGAAGGATCATTAATGAGTCTGACTGCCTTAGATTCAACCCTATCAAGAAGATAAGTAAAGGAAGAAGCACCCCAGATGTGTGAGCAGTATTCTAAGCAGGGGCGGATAAGACCTTTGTAAATTTTAAGTAACTGCAATGAGGAAAAGTAATAACGAAAACGAAACAAAACCCCCAATTTTTTGGATGAAGATTTAGAAATTTGGATTATGTGATTCCTCCAAGACAAGTTAGAGGCTATATGGATTCCCAATATATTGATAGAGTTAAGAGGGTAAATTTCATTAGTTTCGAAGACAATAGGGTTATCAGGAGGAGAAGAAGAAAAAGAGATAGCCAGAAACTGTGTCTTGGAGGCATTGAATTTAACTAAATTTTGAGTGCCCCATTCAGATACTCTCTGCAAATCGGAGTTATGAGTAGAAGAAAGAGTAATACGAGATTGATTACGAGTAACAGATGAAGGTTGTGAAGAAAAGGCAGAGGAAAAGTGAAGGGTAGAATCATCGGCAAAGGCATGAAGAAGAGAGGAAGATGTGGATTGTAGAAGATCATTGATGAAGAGAAGGAAGAGAGTAGGTGAAAGAACAGAGCCCTGTGGAACACCACTGGAAACAGAGAAAGGGGTAGATGTCGCGCCATCAACAACTACAGATATAGAACGGTCAGTAAGAAAACTGGAAATCAGAGAACAGAAAGAAGGGGTAAAGCCATAGGCAGGGAGTTTGGCCAACAGAGCCTTGTGCCAGACTCTGTCAAAAGCCTTAGAGATATCAAGGGCGACGACAAAGGATTCCCCATAGTTCCTAAGAGAAGATGACCATACATGAGTAAGATAGGACAGAAGATCACCAGTGGAGATTACCTTGCGGAAGTCGTACTGGTGATCGGAGATAAGTGATAATAATAATAATAATAATAATAAATCTTTATTTCCATTTCAATACAATGGGTATTCGTCGGCCAGGGCAAGCCCCAACCCCCCACTGTGGTGTCCGACCACAGCAGTTCCTGCCAGTAAACAGCTTAAACTCTCGGTCTTGGACGGGAACCGATCTTTCGACCTCGTGAATTAGATTCAAGGCGTTTCAAGAAGTGAGCATTGAGCAAAGTTTCAAAAACTTTGGCAATAGAGGAGGTTAGAGCAATAGGTCGGTAGTTAGAAGGAATAGAG